>JAQZBX010003156.1:0-66978 GCA_029593785.1 Cabassous unicinctus
CCCAACACCATTTGTTGAAGAGACTGTTTTGTCCCATTAACATGGACTTGGTAGGTTTGTCAAAAACCAGTTGACTGTATAGGTGGTGAGGGTTTATTACTGGGTTTTCAATTCTATTCCACTGATCGATGTGTCTATCTTTATGCCAGTACTATGCTGTTTTAACCACTGTAGCTTTGTAATATGTTTCAAGGTCAGGCAGTGAAATTCCTCCCACGTCGTTCTTCTGTTTTTAAAATGCTTTTGGCTATTTGGGTGCACTTACCCTTCCAAATGGATTTGGTAATTGCCTTCTCTAATTCTGTAAAGTAAGCTGTTAGGATTTTGATTGGTATTGCGTTGAATCTATAAGTCAGTTTAGGTAAGATTGACATCTTCACGATATTTATTCTTCCAATCCATGAACATGGAATGTCTTTCCATTTGTTTAGTTCTTTTTAAATTTCTTTTAGCATTGTTTTGTAGTTTTCTGCATATAGGTCCTATACTTCTTTGGTTAAATTAATTCCTATGTATTTGAGTCTTTTTGTTGCTATTGAAAATTTTTCCCCTGATTTCCTCCTCAGATTGTTCAGTACTAGTGTACAAAAACATTACTGATTTTTGCATGTTGATCTTGTATCCTGCCGCTTTACTGAACTCATTTATTAGCTCGCGTAGCTTTGTCATAGATACTTCAGGATTTTCTAAGTACAGGATCATGTCATCTCTAGCATTATTGTATAAATAATGTTCCTGTTTCATCTGGAACTTTACCTGTCTCAGACCTGGAATCAACCACTTCTCCAAGAAGCTCTGATAAATATAATTTTTTTAATTTGATATTTTTGTCAGAAACATGAATTAGCAAGCAAAAATTGCTGTTTCCATTTTTACTGTAATATTTACATTAAAATGTTTACCTACATAGTCAAAAGACTATTAAGTTATTAACATAAATGATTAAAAACTAATATTCCTTTCCTTTAAATGAGCTCCTATACCATATAGTCCTCTTCTGAATAAAATTGTGTTAATTTTTCTCTTAACCATATTTTCTGTAGGCAATACTACTCTCCTAGGTGGACTGAAGTAAACTGATTTTTTTCAAGTCTCATCAGTTTAAAATATAAGTTAACATGTTTATTTTCTTCCAAGCAACTAAGTGGTAGAGTTTTCATTCCTACAAAGCCACTGTGAAACATTACATGCTGCAAAAGTATTTTTTTAGAGCAGCGGATGTGGCTCAAGAATTTGAGCACCTGCTTCCCATATGGGAGTCGTGGGTTTGGTTCCCAGTGCCTCTTAAAAACAAAAAAACAACAAGTAAACAAACAAACCAACTTGGGGGGAGCCTGTGTGGCTCAGTGGTTGAGCGTTGGCTTCCCACATACGAAGTCCCAGGTTCAATCCCCAGTCTGGTACCTCAAAAAAAAAAAAAAAAGTATTTTATCTATTATATTGTCACCAATCTGACTGAAACTGGATCATTTCCTAGGATAAAATTTCTAGTTTGAGGCAGTGTCCAAACTAAAGCCTGTTTTTCTTTATTCCTAATCTTATTTATCTTTTCTGTAGGAATCCATGTCCTGTTCTTAGAGATGAGAACAGTGTAACTTTGGACTGTAACCTAAAATATTCATCATGACATACTTAAAGATAGATATTAATATATTTTGTGACTTTTAATGATAAAAATGTTTTTTCATACTACTCATGGTATGAGGACTCTGCTAATTGTATTTCCTAATAATAAATTCACATTGCTTTTATGGTTGATGAAGGTTGTCTTTTACTTGAACCTTTAAATAATTTCAGTGTAATTTTCAAAAATATTGTCTCTATATTCAGTCCAAACCTCTATAAACATGAGTATTCATCTCCCTCCTAAAATCTAGTTATCTCCCCATCTAAATGGCCCTACCAGGCATCGGAGGCTCAACATTTCTGAAACTGAACTTACTTTCTTACTCCCAAATCTGCTATCCACATGTATTACCATTAAAGTTTTTTATACCCAGCTTTTTCCTGCTATTCCAACTTCTCCTTCAAAAAGTTGTTGTTGAGTACTTCCTGTGTGCCAAGAACTTTGCTGGGTCCCTGCTGTCTCTGAGTTCCCCACAGTTGCTAAATTAATTTCTTTTTAAGTAAATTTTTCAAGATATTAAAAGTGTTACAGGGGACTTCCAGGAAGATGGTATCGGAATAGGTAAGCAGGGCTCAACTCTTTCACAAAAACAATTGAGAAAGAACAAAGAGGTATCCAAGGGACCTGCTTTGAAAATCTGTGGACCGGGAGAGTGCTGCACATCCCCCAGGAGGGTGAGGGACAGAGAGGCAAAGAAGCTGAAACAAAAACTGTGAGTTACTAACCACTGCAATGGGAATGGCACCCATGCCCCACCCTCAAGGCTAACAGCATGG
The DNA here is from genome assembly GCA_029593785.1 of Cabassous unicinctus. Classification (NCBI taxonomy): domain Eukaryota; kingdom Metazoa; phylum Chordata; class Mammalia; order Cingulata; family Chlamyphoridae; genus Cabassous; species Cabassous unicinctus. The sequence continues at coordinate 2,404 of JAQZBX010003156.1, forward strand.
ATAAAACCCATGGCTCACTGCAGCCAACTGAGAGGGGAACAGATGTCTTCCTCCCTGGGAAGAGGGAGGGTGCAGCGCAGGATAGAGAGCAGTTTCTCTTCAATGAATTTGCCAAGCAGAACCCACTTTGAATCTTGCTCTGGCCAGACCAGAATCACCAGCAAGTGGAAGCTGAGTCACCTCAATGGAAAGATGTGCTGAAGAGCACCATCTGCTGGCTAGCCAAGAAACTGCAAGGGGAAAAGCTACTAGGTGTCTCTTGTCCCAAACTCTGGGGAACAGGTCTGCACCCCATTAGTGAGTTCCTGGCCCTATTTTAATAACTTAAGCTGCGTAGTTTTAAAGAATTGGAATATGTTGTACCAAAAATCAAAGATTCCGTGAAACAAAACCACCAGACAAGAGAGGGAAATTGACCATTAGAGTAAATTCACCAACATATTCAGATGCGTAAACATCTGCAAAAAATCACGAGCCATACTAAGTAACAGGAAGATATGGCCCAGCCAAAGGAACAAAACAAAAATCTTGATGAAACACAGGATTTAAGACAACTAATCAATGATAATCACACAAATCTCCTAAATCAATTCAAGAAGTTGAAGGAAAATATGACTAAAGAGATGAGGGATATTAAGAAGACACCAGGTGAACATAAAGAACGATGTGAAAGCCTGCAAAGAAAAGTAACAGTCCTTATAGGAATGAAAGACATAATGGATGATATTAAAAATACATTAGAAAGACAATGAGCAGATACAATGTGCAGACACAGTGAGCAGACAGACAAGGGCGCCATCTCAGGGGTGGGGGGAATAAAATGATTAAAAGTTTTTTTAAAAATTACATTAGAGGTGGGAAGCTGGAAGCTAAGGCCTGGGGTGCATGGTGGTGATGTCAGCCATCAGGTCTGTAGAACCAGGGCCTCTGGGAGCTGCTGCCACCCCCTCGCCTACCCTGGCCCAAGCTCCCACTCCAGGAGGCTTGTTTTGGCCCATCAATGCCGAGGACGAGGAGCAGCAGCCACTGAGATCAAGTAGCTATGCATGAACTGTTACCACAATGGCGTGATGCACCTCCTGCTCACCAAGATCTCCTTCTTCAGAGAAATAAACATGAGCTCCTTTACCTGCAAGCACTGTGGCTGGAACAACATAGAGATCCAGTTGGCAGGCAGGATTCAGGACTGGGGAGTGCGCTACACTTTGACCATCAGGGCCCAGGAGGACATGAACAGAAAGGTGGTAAAGACTGACTCCACTACCACAAGGATCCCTGAGCTGGATTTTGAAATTCCTGCTTTCAGCCAGAAGGGAGCTCTGACCACTGATGAAGGATTGATCAGCCATGATATCTCTGGCCTGGAGCAGGACCAACACACACGAAGAGAAAAGGAAGAAACCATAGCTGAAAGAATTGATGAGTTCGTTGTCAAACTGAAGGAGCTAAAGCAAGTGTCCTCCCCATTCATGCTGATCATTGATAATCCCTTGGGGAGCAACTTTGTGGAAAATCCACATGCTCCTGGGAAAGATGATGTATGCTGGTGATCACACACTAAAGCAAAATCGCACAACAAGAAGAGGTACTGAGGCTCCAGGCACACGTATCAGAAGAGAAGACAGAGGATGAAGATCTCAGAAAAGTGTTTTACAGATCAAAACAAACTGCCCTGAAGGCAGCACTCCGGCTTAGACCATATGAAGCTAGTCCAAATCCCTCACTTTAAGGAAGTCCTCATCATGGCTACCAACTGTGACAACTGTGGTCACCAGACCAATGAGGTGAAGTCTGGAGGAGAAGTGGAGCACCAGATCACCCTTCATATCACAGATCGCTCTGGTATGACCTCCTCAAGTCTGAGACATGTGGTGTAGAAATCCCAGACCTGGAATTTGAACTGGGAATGGCTGTCCTTGGGGGTAAGTTCACCACACTAGAGGGGCTACTGAAAGACATCCAGGAGCTGGTGACCAAGAACGCTTTCACACTGCAATTCCAATCCTGGCCAGACACACTGCAGGAGTTTAGCTCGAAGTGAGACCAGATCATTGAAGATAACATGTAGGCCCCCTTCGTTATGGATGAGCCAGCAGGAAACAGCTACTTGCAGAATGTGTCTCCACCTGAAGATGATCCTGAAATGAAGGGGAACATTATAAGTGCACATTCAGCCAAAACTAGGAGCTAGGGCTCAGTGGCATGAAATGGAGGGCTACAAGATAGCCTGGCCCCACAGTGGAAGCAGTGGGTGGCACAGGCCAGCACCCAGTGCTGCTTACACCAAAGGGTTATTTATTATGATTGGGATAAGGCTGAGGAATGTCTTCCCCAACGGCCTTGCCCATGGTGGGGAGGATGCCTGATCTGAGCCAGAGATCTAGTGTAAACAGTTGTGATGCAAGTGCAACCTTGTTGAGTTATTGACCTTATTTTGGAGGTTTTGAAGCAGCCTGTGAAGAAATCTGGAAATGAACCAGGGGCATGTCATTACCACTTTTTTCCTATCCAGTCTTTATCCTTATTCCACATAATACTCTCTACTTTTCAGTTGGAATTCTTCCCAGCTTGATCCAAGGAAATGGAGAAGATGAAATATAGCTACAGCTGGGGTTTGGGTATACTGACTTTTAACAGGTGAAGGGTGTTCTGTGGGGAGGAGTCCAGAACAGATGAAGAATGATGGCTTTCACATGGGAAAAAATGCATTCGAAGCATATAACAGCAGATTTGAATTGCTAGAGCAAAGAATTAGTGAAATCAAGGAGAAATTAGTGAAAAGACAGGAGAAGAGAAAGAGTAAAGAATGGAATAAATGGAACAGGGTCTCAGGGTATTGAGTGACAATGTGAAATGCAAACATACCCATTATCGGTGTCCCAGAAGGGAAGAGAACAGAAAGGGGCAGAAAGATTATCTGAGGAAATAATGACTGAAAACTTTCTAGCCCTTATGAAAGACATAAATACCAGTATCCAAGAAGGACAACACACACCAAACAAAATAAATCCAAATAGACCAACTCTGAGACACCTACTATTCAGAATGACAAATACCAGAAATAGGGGATTCTGAAAACAGCAAGAGAAAAGCAATTATCACATACAAGGGAACCTTAATAGGATTAAGTGCCAACCTCTCATCCAAAACCATGGAGGCGAGAAGAAAGTGGTATGTTGTATTTTAGGTACTCAAAGAGAAAAACTGCCAGTCAAGAATTCTTTATCTGGCAAAACTGTCCTTGGAAAATGTCCTTGGAGTTTAAAGTTTTCACAGGCAAATAAAAACTGAGAGTTTGTTACCAAAACACTAGATTGACAAGACATACTAAAGGGAATGCTAGAGCCTGAAAGGAAAATACAAGGGTGAGAGACTTGGAGAAGAGCATAGAAATGAAGATTGTTAAAGGTAACTTAAAGGGTGAAAAGATAGTAAGATACGACAATGGCAAGCCAAAGGATAAAATGGACAAAGTAAGTAATGCTTTTACAGTAACAACATTGAGCATTAATGGGTTGAATTCCCCAATCTAAAGATATGAATTGACAGAATAAATTTTTAAAAATATGAACCATTTATATGCTGTCTACAAGAGATTCACCTCCGACGTAAGGACACAACTAGGTTGAAAGTGAAAGATTGGAAAAAGATATTCCACACAAAAATCTGGAAAAGCGATAATAATATCGGACAAAATAGATTTTTAACACCAAACTTAAAAGAAATGAAGAGTGTCTTTATATATGAATAAAAGGAGCAATTCACCAAGAAGAAATAACCTTAATAAATATTTATGCACCTAACCTGGGTGCCCCAAGACACGTGAGGAACACACTGGCAAAACTGAAGGGAGAAAAAGACATCTCTACAATAATAGTTGGAGACTTCAATACACCACTCTCAGCATTGGATAGAACATCTGAAAAGGGAATAAATAAGGAAACATAGAGCTTGAATAATATGGTAATTGAACCAGACCTAACAAATATTTATAGAGCATTACACCCCAAAACAGCAAGATACACATTCTTCTCAAGTGCTCATGGATCCTTCTCAAGGATAGACCATATGTTGTGTCACAAGACAGGTCTCAATAAATATAAAGATCAAAATCATACACAACACTTTCTCTGATGATAATGGAATAAAGTGGGGAATTAATAACAGATAGAAAAAGAGAAAATTCACAAATACATGGAGAGTAAATAACACAGTTTTAATGAGTGGGTCAAAGAAGAAATTGCAAGAGAATTCAGTAAATATTTTCAGAAGAATAAAAACAAGACCACAACATTCAAAACCCATGGGATACAGCAAAGGCAGTAGCTGAGAAGGAAATTTATAGCCCTCAATGCTAACATTAAAAAAGTAGAAAGCTAAAATTGAAGACCTAACTGCACACCTGGAGGACCTAGAAAAAGAACAGCAAACTAATCCCAAACTAAGATGAAGGAAAGAAATAATAAAGACCAGAGCAGAAAAAAATGAAATTGAGAACAAAAAAATAACAAAGAATTAACAAAACTTAAAGTTGGTTCTTCAAGAACATTAAAATCAAGCCCCTAATACCAAAAGCAGATAAATAAAAAGAAAATTACAAATCAATTTCTCTAATGAATATAGATGCAAAATTCCTCAACAAAATACTTGCACACTGAATCCAAAAGCACACTAAAAGAAGTATACAACACGATCAATTGGATTTTATCTCAGGTATGCAAAGGCAGTTCAACACAAGAAAATCAATTAGTGTAATATATTAAATTAATAAATTCAAGAAGAAAAATCACCTGATCATCTTGATTGATGCAGAAAAGGCACTTGACAAAATATAGCATCCTTTCTTGACAAAAACATTCCAAAAGATAGGAATAGAAGGAAGCTTTCTCAACATGATAAAGTGCATATATGAAAAACCCACAGCTAATATTGTTCTCAATGGTAAAAAACTGAAACCTTTCCTGCTGAGATCGTGAACAAGACAAGGATGCCCACTGTTACCACTTTTATTCATTATTGTGCTAAAAGTTCTAGAAGAGCAATTAAGCAAAATAAAGAAATAAAAGGCATGCAAATAGGAAAGGAAGAAGTAAAACTGTCGCTATTCACTGATGATATGATCCTATATCTAGAAAAATCCCAAAAAATCAACAATAAAAAGCTACTAGAACTAATAGATGAGTTCAGCAAAGTGGCAGGATACAAGGTTAATATGCAAAAATTAGCATTTCTATACACTACTTATGAGCAATCTGAGGAGGAAGTGAGAAAAAAATTCCATTTTAATAGCAACTAAAACAATAAAATATTTAGGAATAAACTTAACCAAAAATGTAAAGGACGTGTATTCAAAAAAACTACAAAACATTGCTTAAAGAAACCAAAGAAGACCTAAATAAATGGAAGGGCATTCCATGTTCATGCATGCTAAGACTAAATATTGTTAAGATGTCATTTCTACCAAACTGATTTACAGATTCAATACAATCCCAATAAAAATCCCAACAGCCTTTTTTGCAGGAATGAAAAAGCCAATTATCAAATTTATTTGGAAGGATAAGGGGCCCCAAATATCCAAAAATGTTTTTTAAAAGAGGAATGAATTTGGAGGACTCTTAATTCTTGACTTTAAAGCATATTACTTAACTATAGTTGTTAAGAACAGCAAGGTACTGGCATAAAGACAGACAGATTGACCAATGGAACCAAATCAAGAACTCAAAAATAGACCCTCATATCTACAGTCAAGTGATTTTTGACAAGACTCTCAAGCTAACCCAGCCAGGCCAGAATAGTCTATTCAACAAATGGTGCTGGGAGAACTGGATATCGATATCCAAAAGAAAAAGGACCCCTATCTCACACTTTATAGAAAAATTAACTCAAAATGGATCAAAGTTCTAAATATAAAAGCTACATCCATAAAACTTCTAGAAGAAAATATAGGGAAACATCTTAAAGATCTTGTGGTAGGTGGTAGTTTCTTAAATCTTACACCCGAAGCACAAGCAAACAAAATTAAAAACAGATAAATGGGACCACCTCAAAATCAAACACTTGTTCAAAAGTAAAAAGGCAGCCTACTCAGTGAGAAAAAATATTTGGAAACCACATATCCAACAAGGGTTTGATATCTATGTTATTTGAAGAGATCATACAACTCAACAATAAAAAGACAAGCAACCCAATTTAAAAATGGGCAAAAGACTTGAATAGACATTTCTCCAAAGAGGAAATACAAATGGCCAAAAAGCACATGAAAAAATATTCAGCATCACTAGCTATTAGGGAAATGCAAATCGAAATGACAATGAGATACTATTTCATACCTTATAGAATAGCCATTATAAAAATAAATAAATAAATAAACTACAAGTGCTGGAGAAATAGAAATACTCCTTCATTGTTGGTGCAAATATAGAGTGGTGCAGCCTCTGTGGAGAACGGTTTGGTAGTACCTCAAGAAGCTGAATATAGAACTGCCACATGATCCAGCAATCCTGTTGCTAAGAATATACCCAGAAGACCTGAAAGCAAGCATGCAAACTGATATTTGCACACTGATGTTCATAGCAGCATTATTCACAATTGCTAAAATATGGAAACAGCCCAAGTGTCCATCAGCTAATGAATGGCTAAACAAAATGTGGTATATACATGCAATGTAATACTATTCAGCTGTAAGAAGAAATGCAATCGGAATGCATATGACAACATGGATGAACCTTGAGGATATTATGTTGAGTGAAATAAACCAGACACGAAAGGATGAATTTTGAATGGTCTCATAATATGAACTCAATATAATGAGTAAACTCATGGAGGTTAACTCTAGAGTATAGCTTACTAGGAGATAGAATGTGGGTTGAGAATGGGAACTGATGCTTAATGTATGTAGAATTTTTAATAAGGTTTTTTGTAAAAGTGTAGAAATGAATAGAGTTGATGGTAACACATTATAGTGAGTATAACTAACACTGCTGATTTATAAATGAAATTGTGGCTGAAAGGGATAGTCTGTGGACATAAATGTCAATTGAAAGGAAACTAAAGAATAATCTAGGATATATATAACAATGATTTCGGTGGCGGATAAAGATTGTGGTTAATAGTATAAATATAAGAATGTTCTTGTTTTACAAAGTGTTAAGAATATGGTGATACATGGGAAAATTTCAACTAATGTAACTTATGGATGATAGTTAACAATAATGTAATATTTTTACAGCTATGGCAAAGAAGATGTATTAATTCTAAGAGGCAACTATAGGGAGGTATTAGGGGATTGCAGATTTTTCCTTTCAGAGTAATTAAAACATTCTAAAATTGGGGTGATGATAGTACAACTCTTTGAAAATGAGAGCCACTGAGTGTACTTTGAATGGATTATACAAAACATGAGGCTGTGTAATACAGGGAATTCAGTGGTAAAAGATGGACTGTGGTTAACAGAACAAATATGAGAACATTTTCTCATGAGCTATAACAAATATATGTTACTAATATAGGGTGTTAATGGGTTGGCTATAAAATACACCAAATGTAAGATATAGGCTATAGTTAGTAGTAATATTTTGATGATGCTATTTCACAGTTTGTAACAGAAGTTTCACAACAATACAAGGTGTTGGTGGAGAGTTATATAAGGGAGTCCTGTATGATGACATGCATGTTTGTTTTGTAAATTCACAGCTTTTACTGTACACTTATTGGTTTATGAATGGTCATGTATGAATGATATACTTCAATAAAACTTTTTTTATAAAAGCAAAATGTAATACAAAAACAAAAAAACCATGGTGTTAATAATAGGATGGTTTGTGGGAAAAATACACCAAATATAAACTATTGACTATAGATAGTAATATTAGTACAATTTTCTTTCATCATTTGCAACAAATTATCACAACAGTGTCAGGTGTTGGAGGTGGGGCATGATATATGGGAATCCCGTATAGTATGAGTGCTTGTTTTGAATAAATTTTTTTAAAAAGCAATACATGGTCCAGTCAACCAAGATAGTCGTTTAAAATGAACTTGGGTTCTCCCACAGAATCCTCCACAACTAGAAAAACTGACAGAGCCATCTTCCTCAAAACCATAGAAAACCGTTGAAGTGTTGCAGTAACTGGGAAAGGACTGAACCGAGAAAATACAGCTTTAAATTTGGTGGAAGAAGCTTGTAGCACCCTTGTTAGCCACTCCTCTTATACCCTCCCTGGCATGGTTTGGAGCCACCCTGTGCTCACGTTGTGGGTCCCTGGTCCTGGTCTGGAAGGAACAAAGTAATTCCTATGTACATACTGTTGTGCATGTATTTCCGTGCCAGTCTCTCAGATGGTTGACTGAAAGATTGAAACAGTATACTCATCTCTGGCTCACCATCACAGAACTTCCCCTTCAGGCAGAAGTAGCTTACAGACAGCTAAAACACTGTATGAAACCATTAAATCAGAGCTACCTGGGGCAAAGTATTACTTACTTTAAGTCATGTAATAAAGGACCCAGGAAGGGGAGAAAGTCAGTTTCATAGGGAGTAGAGAGGTCATTCAAATTCCTGTAAAGGTAGAAAATCCTAAGGCCATAAGCAAACAAAGCCTAGGAAAAGACACAGGCACAGAAAAGATGGAGAGGATCCTGCACTTCATTATTGCTGTAGGCTGATCACCTTGATAGGAGGGCTAAACTTTGAAGGAAAATATCAGCCAATACAGAGCCAATTTGCAAAGATGGTAAAAAGATGATTTTTTCATTGTTTGTTTTTGTTAGCTCCTCAAGGAAATCTAGCTGGATACAAACGTAAAGAACAGGCATCTCAGGGGACAAATCATGGAGTTATCACTTTGAAATATTAAAATGTACAGTGTGCAACAAAAGATTACAAGACAAAGAAAGAGAAAATGATGGCCCCAAAAGAACAAGATAAAAATCCAGAAACCATCAATGTAGAAGACCAGACTTGGGACATACTGGACAAAGACTTTAAAAAAAAAAAAATTCTCAATATGCTCAAAGTGATGTGATAAAGGAAAACACAGAGAAAGAACTAAAGGATATCAGGAAAACAATGAATGAATATTATGAGAATCTCAAAAAACGAGATAAAATTTCAGTATTGAAGTTTGTATTAGTCTGCCAAAGAGGTGCCAATGCAAAGTATCAGAAACCTGCTGGCTTTTATAAAGAGTATTTATTTGGAGTAAAAGCTTACAGTCCCAAGGCCAAGTCAAGGTATCAGCAGAGATGCTTTCTTGCCAAAGTCAGCTACTGTTGATCCCAGTGTGTTGCCATGTGATGAAGGAAGATGGCCACTAGGTTTCATGCTTAAGTGATCCCATAGTCCTCTCTCTCCTGGCAAAGGGCTTGTTTCTTTCCAAGTCTTCTATATCAGTCTTGGCTGTTCTGCTCACTTACCAATTTATCAGGCTGTAAGTTATAGGCAAAATGGTTCATCTCTCCCCAGGGCCTCAGCTGTTTAAGCCTTCTCCTTTTTGTCACATGACAGGATAAAAAATGACAGAGCTCTTTCTTCCTAGTGTCTGTCTGAGTGTCCATTTATATCAGACCCAGCAAGGGGGCAGGGACTCAACCTGAGTCATGCCCACTGACATAGTCGAATGAAAAGCCCTCATCTTAACAGGTAATCTAATCAAAGACACCTCAGCTGAATTTAATGCAATCAAAGTGTATCACACCCAGAAGAATAGATTAGTTTACAAACATAATCTTTCTCTTTTTTGGATTTATAAATAATCTCAAACTGCCACAGAGTTGAAGATCACAACAGAAATGAAAATTTACCTAGAGGGTTTCAACAGCAGATTGGAACTGGCAGAATAAAGAATCCCTGAACTTGAAGATAAGACAATTGAAGTAATGCAGGTTGAGGAGCAGGGAAAAAAAAAAGAATTTTAAAAAGTAAACAGAGCTTACAAAACCAGTGGGATACCATCAAGCGTACAAATATGCACTTTATGGGAGTCACAGAAGTAGAAGAAAAGGGAAGAAATATAATCAAAGAAATAATGGCAGAAAACTTCCCAAATTTAATAAAGACATGAATATGCATATTCAAGAAATCCAATTAACCCCATAAACTGGAAGAGAACCATGCCCAGACACATAGTGCTCAAACTGGAAATCAATATCAGAGGGAGAACTAGAAAATTCACAAATATGTGGAAATTAAATACCACACTCTTAAACAACCAATTAGTCAATAAGATGTCAAGAAGAAATCACAGAGATGGTTAGGAAATATCTTAAGGTAAATGAAAATGAAAACACAACATATTAAAACTTATAGGATTTAGCAAATCAGTGCTGAGAGAGAAATGTATAATTCTGAATGCTTAAATTTAAAAAGAAGAGAAATCTCACAAATGGAGGATACAGAAATGATGAGCAAACTAAACCCAAAGCAAAAGGAAGGAAAGAACAAAGATTACAGTGAAGATAAATAAGAAGTATCATTTTTTCAAAAAATTAGAGAATCAAGAAAAAATGTTGTTTCTTTGAAAAGATAAAAAAAATCAACAAATCTTTAGCTAGACCGATGCAGGAAAGGAGAAGACACAAGTGAAATCAGAAATTAATGGGGGGATATTACTACTGACCCCACAGATATAAAAAGGATTATAAAAATGTACTATGAACAACTGTACCAACAAAATAGATAACCTAGAAGAAATGGATAAATTCCTAGAAATACACCAACTGCCTATACTCAAGAAGAAATAGAAGATCTCAACAGAGCAATAACAGTAAGATGATTGAATCAATAATCAAAAACCTCCCAACAGGGAAAAATACACCAAATGTAAGATATGGGCTATAGTTAGGAGTAATATTTTGACGATGCTATTTCATAGTTTGTAACAAAAGTTTCACAACAATTCAAGGTGTTGGTGGTAGGGGGATGTATGGGAGCCCTGTATGATATGCATGTTTCTTTTGTAAGTTCACAACTTTTACTGTACACTTATTGTTTATGAATGTTCATTATGAATGATATACTTCAGTTAAATTTTAGTTTTAAAAAAAACTCCCAACAAAGAAAGGCCCGGCACCAAATTGCTTCACTCATGAATTTTGCCAAATACTCCAAAGAAGACTTAACACCAGTCCTACTGAAACTCTTCCAAAAAATTGGAGTGGAAGCAACACTCCCTAACTCATTCCTTACTTACTATATCACCCTTAGAAAATCAGGAATAGCAGGAAACTTCCTCAACATGATAAAGGATATATGAAAAACCCACAGCTAATATCATAGTTGATGGTGAAAGACTGAAAACTTTCCCTCAGATCATAAACAAGTCAAGGATGTCAATGGTCACCACTATTATTCACCATTGTACCGGAAGTTCTATCCAGAGCAATCAGACAAAAAAAAATCTAAATTGGAAAGGAAGAAGTAAAACTTTCCCTGTTTGCAAATGACATGATCCTATATATAGAAAATTGTGAAAAATCCATAACAAAGCTACTAGAGCTAATAAACAAATTCCACAAGTTTGTGGGGTACATGATCATAAGACATAAAAATCATTAGTGTTTCTATCCACTAGTAGTGCGCAATAGGAAGTATGAATCAAGAAGCAATTCCATTTACAATAGCAACTAAAATAATCAAATATCTAGGAATAAATTTAGCCTACGGATGTAGAGGACTTATACATGGAAAACTACCAAAAATTGCTAAAAGAAATTAAAGAAGACCTAAATAAATGGATTAGAACACAAAATATTGTTGAAATCTCAATTCTATCCAAAGCAATTTACAGAATCATTACAAACCCAATGAATATTCCAACAAACTTCTTCACAAAAACAGAAAAGCCAGTCATCAGATTTATATGGGCATTTAATGGGGCACAAATAGCAAAATCCATATTCAAAAAGAACAAAGTTGGAGGACTCACACATCCTGACTTTAAAATGTATTACAAAGCCGCAATAATAAAAATAGCATGGTACTGGCACAAGGACAGACATATAAACCATTTGAATCCAAATTGAGAGTTCAGAAATAACTCTCACATCTATGGACAATTGAAATTTTACAATGGTGCCAAGTCCACACAATGGGGAAAAAACAGTCTCTTCAACAAAGGGTATATTGGGAAAATTGAATCTCTATATGCAAAAGAAGAAAAGTGGACGCTCACCTCACACCATATACAAAAATTAACTCAAAATGAGTCAAAAACCTAAATATGAGAACTAGGACTTTAAAAGTCCTAGAAAAAATATATAGGGAAGCATTTTCAGGACCTTGTTAACACAAGGCAATGGTTTCTTAGGCTTTTCACCCAAAGCACAAATGACAAAGGAAAAAATAGATAAATGGGACTTTGTCAAAATTAAAAACTTTTGTGCATCGAAGGACTTCATCATGAAAATATAAAGACAACCTACTCAATGGGAGAAAATATTTGGACGCCCCATATCCAATAAGGATTTAATATCCAGAATATATAAAGAAATCTTACAACTCAATAACAAAAAGACAAACCCAGTTTAAAAAAAATGGACAAAAGACTTGAATAGACATTTCTCCAAAGAAGATATGCAAATCACCAATAAGCAATGCAAATATGCTCAACATTATTAGCCACTAGGGAAATGCAAATCACAACCACAATGAGATACCCTTTCACACCCAATGAAATGGCTACTATTTTTAAAAATTGAAAAATAACAAATGTTGGAGATAATGTGGCATAATAGGAATACTAGTCTCTTCTTGAGAATGTGAAGTGGTGCCGCTGGTGTGGAGAGCAATTTGGCAGTTCCTCAGAAAGTTATAATCGAGATATATACCCAAAAGAATTGAAAGTAAGGACTCAAACAAATATTTCTACACCAATGTTCATAGCAGTAGCATTCACAATTGCCAAAAGATGGAAGCAACCTAAGTGTCCATCAACTAATGAATGGATACACAAAATATGGTATATACATATAGTAGAATATTTTCCAGCAGTAAAAGGGAATGAAATTCTGTTACATGCAGCAACATGGATGAAGCTTAAGGACATCATGTTGAGTGAAATAAATTATACACAGAAGGACAAATATTGTATGATCTCACTTAAAGGAAGTAATTAGAATAAGCAAATTCATAGAGTTAGAAACGAATACAGGTTACAAGGTGCTAGGGTGGTGGTAGGGAATGGGGAGTTAATCCTTAATTGGTATGGAATTTCTATTTGGATTGATGGAAAAGTTTTGGCAATGGTGTTAATCTAATTAACACCACTCGATTATATATTTGAATGTGGTTAAAAGGCAAAACTTTAAGTTATAAATATTTGTTAAAAGAATAAAATCTTTTTTAAAAAACAACAAAAAACATAGTACTATTCAACACAAACAGTTAACCTTAATGTAAACTATGGGCTATAGTTAATAGTTAATTATAATGTTCTTTTATCAGTTGTAGCAAAGATACCACAATAATGCAAAATGTTAATAATAGGGAAGGTATATAGGGAGTATATACCTCTTTAATTAAAAAAATTTATTCAAAAATATGCATGATAGAAAAAAGAGTCATACAAGCTCATTGTATAAAGAAATGGAAAATGTGTAAAAGTATAGAAAAGAAAATTAAAACCACTTATAGGGAAGTGGATGTGGCTCAACCAGTTAAGCACCTGCCTACCACATGGGAGGTCCCAAGTTTGGGTCCCAGTGCCTCCTAAAAGAAGATGAGCAGATGCCGCCCCCGCCGCAAAGAGCTAGACCCCTGCTGCTAATGAGCTAGATGCTGTGCCTACCACAATGAGCCAGGCGCCACCCCTGCTGCAATGAGTGAGACGCCACCCCCACTGCAATGAGCTATACCCTGCCCCTGCCGCAGTGAGCTAGACACTGTGCCCGCTGCAATGAGCCTGGCGCCACCCTCGCCACAACAAGCAGATGCCACAATCCAGCAGACACCGCAGCCCACAGGAAGCAGATGTGGCTCAGGCCATTGGGCATTCACCTCTCATGTGGGAGGTCCTGGGTTCAGTCCCTGGTGCCTCCTGGAGAAGGCAAGCAAACAACGAGCAGACAAATGAGAAAACCATCTGGACGAGGGGAGGATGTATAAAGAAAAATAAATAAAATATATAAATCTTTTTAAAAAATCACTTATAATTGGACTAAACAAATATATCCACTATTTTTAGCACTGTCCTTTGATTTTTCAGTTTAATCCCAAGTTAACTATGATATGGTAGATTACATGTGAAATTTAAAAATCTAGAGAAATATCTACCAACCTGTAAATACTGTTGTCGACTAGAAGAATAAGTAATGAGGGACCTTTCACTTTCTAAACAATATATATCTGCAGTGTTTGGAATTTCAAGAAGTGGGTATTATTTTTATAAATATATATATATACTTATTTGTTTACATATATCTTATGGAACAATATAATATATGACATATATTTCTGTATATCCATTTATATTTTCAAATACATTTGAAATGTATATATGAACATTTTCAGTCGTGCCGGTGGTAATTGCCCTCTTTATTACAGTTTGACAGGTCTTCCATATATGTAGAATTATCCTATTGACTTGAGGATAATTTACCTTTAATGACTTAAGTATTTTTATCAACTAAAATAAATATAATTAACAAATTATCACGTTTCTGTTGTGGCTTTAAATTGAACAAATACATGAAAGTAGCTATTTCTTTTAATTGTTGAAATAGCTGTTGCTCAGATATATCTCTCAAACAAAATTTTTTTGTGAAAAAAAAACATTGTGTCCTTTACTTTTTATTTTAAATCATGGCTTAAAGTTTGAGATTAAAATTATATATATCCTGTTAAGCAATATTAGCAACCCAATCATTGGCCTTTTTTATTCCTATTTCTTGTTAATTTACCTTACTATTTGGTTTATGAATGTAATTACAACAAACTTATTCAAGAAAGTTTACATTAAAAAGTGAGGTTAGGGTGAGAGAGTAGTATTATTCCGTGGTCAGACTTCTGAGCAGCAAACACAGTAAACTACCTCAGAGACATGTGTATTTGCTCACTTAAAGGTATATATTGTTTAATCAGATACTGAAATTCCCTATGAACTTTGGAGCACAGGATACCATCAGTATCAAATAGTCCTACACAATCTTTTTTAATAATGTGAACAGTTTAATTTACCTAATTTTGTTAGCATTACTGTAAAAATGTTTCAAAATACATATCCTACAATCCTGATAATCTTCATGTTAGCTGCATCATTGCTAGACACAAAAATAATACATTTAAAAATTTTTGTGAGAAACAGTTCTAACTAGGCTTATCAGAACCAAAATTTTGATAATGTAGGAACCTTCATGACTTAATTTATCTGTGCCAGTCATCTTCCTCATAATGGAGATTTAAAAAATCGATTGTTATGAGAATTAAATGAGGTGCTTGTATATAAATTACTCTGAACAGAGCCTAACACACATTAATCCTCAATAAAAGCTAGCTTGATTATTTCTGACCCATGGACAGAATAGATTGATCTTTAATATAATAATTCATGAGAAAAGCCTACATCAAATTTTAACCTAAAATAGAGTAAAGTCCTTATAAAATGTGTTTGGTAAACCTTCAAGATGATAACTCATATTATCAAACATGTTATATATGTTCTGATGAAGGTTTATATCGTGTTTTCAAAATAATCTATTTTATAATATACTAACCCTAGAAAATTCCCACGGACCTTTGGATCATAAAAGTTTACTGATGATATATACTGGTATCAATATTCCTACACTGTCTCTTTTTTAATTAATAGACTTTATTTTTTAGAGCAGTTTTAGGTTTACAGAAAAAATGAGCAGAAAGTAGAGTTCCCATATACACCCTCTCCCACTGCACCCACTTTCCCCTATTATTAGCGTCTTCCATCAGTGTGCTACGTTTGCTACAATTGATGAATCAATATTGATAAATTATTAGTAACTAAAGTCCATAATTTGCATTAAAGTTCACTTTGTGTTGTACATCTCTGTGGGTTTTGACAAATGCATAATGTCATGTGTTCATACCAGATCATTTCACTGCCCTAAAAATTCTGCCTATTCATCCCTCCCTCCGCCCCAGAACCACCGGCAACACTTATCTCTCTATTATCTCTAGGCTATCTTTTTAAAAAGCATGCCTAGTTATTAGAAAAAGATATTATCATAGGAGCCATCCTGAGGAGATGTGACTAATTCTTCAAAATACCTTTTGCATATGAATTGTACTGTTTCTGTAGATATTTAAAATGTTATTTCAAATAAGAGTATTCCTTACAGTGGAATTTACTTAACATAAGGATACAATGTGCAATATGAAAAACATTCTTCTGCTTATAAAACAAGAATATCTTCAAAGTTATTCATCCCATTTTTTGTGTGTGTATAATTCTCTGTTTTTCTCTGGACTTGCTCAATGGCAGCATTATTCAAAGTGTGGTTTAGGGAATCTTCAAGGACACATCTACTTTCATAGTCATGGTAAGACCTTGTTTGCTTTTTTCATATTCATTCTTTCACTAATGTGCAGTGTTATTTTCCAGAGACTACATGATATGAGATAATACAACAAGTTGAATCCAGAAGCAGATGGGACAATCTGTCTTCTATTGAGACAGACATTAAAGGGATTTGCAAAATTGTAAAACAATGCCACTCTTCTCAAAATTTTTTCGTTGTGGAAAACATAGCTATGTTTCATAAAAACATTGTTTTAGTTTGCTAGGCTGCTCAAAGAAGATATCATGAAATGAGTTGGCTTTTAGCAGTGGGAATGTATTAGCTTACAGTTCAAGGCTGTGAGAATATCCAAATGAAGTCATCATCAAGGTGATACTTTCTTCCCAAAGACTGACTGCCAGCAATCCTTAGGTCCTCTGCCACAGGGAAGGTACATGGCGGTACCTCCCTTCTCTTCTGAGTTTTGTTGCTTTCAGCTTACTTCCCTGGCTTTCTCTCTCTCTCTCTGTAATATCTATTCATTCCCTTTATAAAGGACTCCAATAAGAAGATTAAGACCCACCCTGGGCCACACCTTAACTGAAGTAACCCCTTCAAAAGGTTCTACTTACAATATGGGATTGGAGGTAGCTCAGTGGTTGAGCGCCTGCCTCCCACATAGGAGGTCCTGGGTTCAATCCCTGGTACCTCTTTTAAAAAATATAAAAATTTTTAGAAAAAGGTTCTACTTACAATAGATTTACACCCACAAGAATGGATTAGCTTTAAGAATGTGATTTTCTGGGGTACATACCTTTCCAAACCACCACAAACATTTATGTTAGCATGTAATGACTTTATTGTCATTTTTAAAGGAATTAGTAAGTAAATATTTTTAAATTTTCTCAGTTTTCACTTCTAACGTGTTAATACTGATAGAAAGAACCCATTATAAACAAAAGCTCTTTGTTTTTATGGTGTAAAAGATCGAGAGATCAAAATGGTTGACAACTGCTGTTCTTTTAGACAGCATTCTATTCACGTTCCTTCTCATGCAAATTCCTGCCTGTTTAATACGTCCTGTGCTTATTTATCTTTTATTTCCTAAAGGGTACAGTTTTATTTTTTTATCAAAATTATCCTAAATGTTTTTATTAGATATTAATCATTTTTATTCTGGATCTAAATAATTTGTAAACATCTTAATTTACAGGTTGCAAACACAAGAAAACAATATAATGTGCAGATTTCTCGATTAACAGAAGAACTTTCAGCCCTTCAAATGGTATGTTTGAAGACTATCTTGGTATTTTCTTCTGAATGTTGCTTATTTTAAAAAGCCAAGGTATATATTATTGGACATTCCTTTATTTAAAGGATACTTATAAAACCAAGATCTATGCCAGATACTAAAAAAAGAATGAAAATCAAGATAGACATATATTGTATAGCATGGATTTTATAGTCTAGCAAGAAAAATAAATGGCATTTACCACATTTTACTATGATTACCTGTATATGACAGAGAAAGCCCAGAGTGCTTTTGAAGTGTCCAGCTGCATCTCTTACCATATGCTGGGTTCATCTGGGATATCAGGGAGAAAGAAAAAGAGAAAAAAGTTTATATTTCACTGAGAAGGAAGAAATACAGGAAGCTTCCCAAAAGAAATGAGTACTGAAAGCTGAGTAGGCATCTGGGAGAGGAAAAGGAATTTGTATGACTAGAGGAAAAATTAAGAATATAAATTTAACCTCAAGATTTGATTAAATGGAATTTAATATCCTTGCTTACAGGAGAAGAAAAATCCAAGAATTTACAGGAAGATAATTTAAAACTTCACAAACTCCCATCTTTTCTGAATCCCTGTATCACTTTTAATCTCTATGGCAAAATTTAGCAATGAGTTATGTCTTATAATAAATAGTATACATTAATTTATGTTGGCCTCTCTCGTATTCTCTCTCTTTTCCCTCTCTCTCTCTCTCTTTCCCCCTCTCCCTCTCTTCTTTGTGAAAATCTTCTCTCCAGTTGGATTGTAAGTTCCTCAAAGTAGAAGAATATTATACCTTCATTTTCCCCACTGTCTAGTACAGTATTTTATACAGTAATTTTAATAAATATATATTGGTTGATATTTAAGCATGTCTGAAAGAGCGAACATGTCTTTTCCACGTTCTACATACTCTGTCATGTGTACGTAATGGACCGTAATAATTGTGTATAGTTCCTGAGTATAATAGAACAAGAAACAGTTACTTTGTATTTGTTTGTCAATTTGACTTCTTGGTATAAGTACATTAAGTAAAATTACTGGGATGCAGTGTGGCCAATTAGTCGTGTCTAGTTCTTTATTGTTTTTCAGTTTTGCTTCTTCCTCTGTCACCTTGCTATTTTACTTGTTCTCTTTCATGGGCTGATTACCTATCAAAAGATTCACATCTTTGTGGGAAAAAAGGAGTATCAGGATCCTACCCCACTCCAGATACACTTAGTGGATTGCAAACTCTTCAAGGGCAAGAACATTTGTTCTCTCTATTTTCACAAAGGGACATTGAGTTACTGAACCACCTGCAGGGAATTTTTAAATAATTTTTAATAACCAGAGATACATAAACTCACTTTAGAGTGAAAAAAAAAATCATGACAATATTATTACAGAAAATGTTTCTTTTCCTTTATAGTAAAACAATTCTATTTCATGGATGTATTAGTCAGCCAAAGGGTGCTGATGCAAGGTACCAGAAATCTATTGGCTTTTAGAACAGGTATTTATTTGGGGTAAAATCTTACAAGGCCCTAAAGAATCCACCTCAAGGCTTGTTTCTCACCAAAGTCAGTTGTCACGTGTTGAAGCACAAAAGTTGCCGATTTCTGTGAGGGTTCAGCCTTCCTCTCTCTCAGCTCCAGGCTGGCAAAGGGCTTGTTTCTTTCTGGGGCTTCTCAGCTGCTCTGGTCTTTTTCACAAGGTTAGCTGTAAATTATCAGGCGAATGGCTCGTTTCTCTTCCTGGGGCCGCAGGATCAAAGCTGACAAAGTTCTTTTCCCTGGTATCTGTGGAGCTCTCTCTTTTCCTGTGTCTTCTTCAGTAAGTGTCCCCCAGTAAGTGTCCAAGGGGGTGAGGACTCAACCCTGAGTCACGCCCTACTGATGTGGTCGAATCAAAGCCTTAATATTAACAGGTAATTTAATCAAGACATGTCAGCTGAATCTAAAGCATTCAAAGGGTATCACACCCAGAGGAACAGACAGGTTTACAAATATAATCTTTTTTGGGATTCATAAATAATCTAAAACTGCCACAATGGATAAGTGGATTTTTCTAAAGATTTGAAATATGATCTAAAGTCATACTTATTCTGTGGGGAAAACTGTACTCTCAAGTGTTTGAAATATTAAGTATATTTGAAAATATGTTCTAGAAGACATGTTCAACTACTTTTCAAAAAAGATTTTCTCAGGAAGCTAAGATTTTCTCAGGCTAAAGTTTGTGAGAGGCATAATAATGTGATGCCTGACAATTGTTTTCTATTATTAGATAGTTTTAATATCTAAGCTATAAATATGAAATCTGGTAGAGATGTTAAGCATACTTTTAGCTGACCCAAAATTATGTTATGATTACAAAAAGAGAAAAATGTGTATATTTAGGTTAGTGTGCAGGTGTTTTTTGCTAAGTTTAAGAAGGAGCCAGGACAGTGTACCCCCAGACACATACCTCCCTTTGGAAAGCCTTATTTTCTTCTACCAAGTCTAATTTTTCTTAAGAATACTCAAGATTTTTATTTCACCAAATAGCAGAGATTGCTGTTAATCTATAATACAAATGAGGTAGAAGATTAGTTATAAAATGCCCAAATTTATACAAGTAAAATGAAACGCTCACTATAAGCATTTCTTTGGTCCATGAATTTTTCAAAGTCTAATTTTTAATTTCCAAATACATGAGGATTTAGGCTTTTTATTTTGATTTCTAATTTAGATATATATGGGTCACAGAACATGGTCCATATGAATAATTCTTAATATTTGTTAAAAATTTCTTTTTGACACACTATGTGATATGATTTTGAAAATAATTCATGAGTACTTGAAAAAAAATCTATTATCATTTTATAGTAATTTCCCCAAAATGTAGTGCATATCAGTGTGATTACTGTAGTTGATATCTGTGAAAACCTTTTAGCAGTTATCTAATCTAAATGTTTGTGTTATTTTATGTTTGCTTTAGTATTATAGTATCTTTCTAATAGAATTAGTTTGCTTCTCTGTAGAGGTTTCAACTCTTCTGTTTTATTTTATATTTGTAACCTCAGGCTAACCAAATATTCTTTCAGCTGTCATCATTTGGCAATGAAATTGTAGATTGCATGGAGAGGGATACGTAGCGTACTTATTACATGCTATTTTTATATGCGTTTCAACAGATCCAGAAGTGCGATCCTACTTTATTAGTATCTCCCTTGAAAATCACATGGGAGGAGTTATAAACAAAGGAGAAATCTTAAATTTCTCACCATAAATCAACTTTACATAGGCTAGCAACATACTGTATAAAATATATTGAACATTAAAGTTGTATTTCTTATGCACTACGGGATCTATCTTAAAATGTATTATTAGTGTTGTACTGTTACCAAAGTGGTTTCATCCAAAGCATGATTCACAATTAGTAGAAAATAACTATACCCATTCTCTAGGTTGTCAAAAAAAAAGAAAAAGAAAGAAAGACCAAAAAACTGTGAAGAACCAATAATTATAAGGAAATTTTTTTGTTTTGTTTTAGTCTCCTTTCATCTCCTATTAAATTTTATTGCCTGATGTACTTGCTGAATTTGCTGATTAAAACCTTTTGGGCAGAAATGTTTTATGTTCATGCTTTTAAAACATTTTTAGTAGTTTTCCATTGGTTGTTTGTAAATTTTACACGCAAAAAAATTGAATGGTTTTAGATTTATATACCTATGTGCCACAGGTTATCCTTCAGGCTGTTAAGCCACTGTACAATTCTATGTTTTTAATTCAAAATATGTGGTCAGAATTTATGAAAAGAAAAGTTGTAGTTTGAAAAGGGAATCCCATTTGTTCATTTTTTCCTTCATGTATTTCCCCAACCTCTGTAGCCCACCTAGTTTGTTTAATTAAAAGTCCATGGAATTCCGTAGCCGGTAGCAGTTTCTAAAATCTTAGGATATATAGTGCTTTGATGATTCAATTTTTTTTTCAATATGGCCTTACTATATTGATAGAGTAACAGTGGTATTCCCCTAATGAACAAATAATTTTACTTCTCCATTTTTCTCCATTTTTTCTTATGGTTTTATATATATATGTTTATTTGAATTTATAGGAGTGTGCAGAAAAACAAGGCCAAGTTGAACGATCCATTAGGGAGAAAAGAGCAGTGGAAGAAGAACTAGAAAAGGTAAAAAGAAAAAGGAAAAAATACCTAAAACCCAACTGCAAATATTCAACATTACTATCTGCTTCCATCACACTATCTTCTAGCAACCCTATATTTATATGTATTCTCCTGGTGAGTGTTTTTTTCCCTTAGAATATATTCAGAGTCTGCATTTACATACTGATATTGCCTGCAAACATTTCTTTCCAAAAGTGGACACATTCTTTGAACTTTGTACTTAAAGGTATAAATTTTATGAAATTTCTATCTTGCTTGCTTGAACCACATCCCAATAATAAAGTTCATTTTGTCTTTCTAGTCTGTTAGCTCCTTATGCCAAGTCTTACTGGATTTATGCCATCAATAAATATAACAAGTATATAAATCCAGAAAATTACAACATTGCTGGGATTTTTTACCTTTAAAAGTACAGATTTTTACTTTATAAAAGTTAGAAAAAATGTTTAGCACAATGGCATTTGAGAAAAATCATTGCCAGAACTCCATAGTTTGGGATTTGTTATTTACATAATTTTTCATTAGCACTAGATAATCCCATCTTTTAAAGTACTGTATTAGTCAGCCAAAGGGGTACTAATGCAAAATACCAAAAATGGGTTGGTCTTTATAAAGGGTATTTATTTGGGATAGAAGTCCACAGTTACCAGGCCATAAAGCGTTAAGTTTCTTCTCTCACCACAGTCCATTGCCATGTATTGGAGCAAGACAGCTGCCAGTGTTTGCCAGTGTTCAGGCTTCTGGGGTTCCTCTCTTCCTGGGGCTGCATTTCTTTCTCTCCGGGCTTAGCTCCTGTTTCCTCCACAAGGTCAGCTGTAGATGATCAGGCGAATGGCTTGCTTCTCTTCTCCTGGGGACTTCTTTCCAATATCAAAACTGCTTCTCAAAAGACTGCTACTCAAAACTGTTCTTGCCATGCCTTTTATATTTGATCCCCCACCCACCAAGGGGTAGGGCTCAACACCCTAATCATAACCTAATCATGCCCAGATTAACAGATCAGTTTACAAGCATGATCCAATTATATTTTTCAAATTCATAATTACATCAAATTGGCCAACGGTTACACTCCACCCTCTGAATTCCAAAAATACATTACAATATTCAAAAAAAACCCTTAAATCAGTAACAATCCAAGTACAAAATCATATCAAAATCATTTTAAAGAAATACAGTTTGTCTTCAGGCAAAATCCCATCTGCTGTAGACCTCTGAAACTTACAAAACCATTTAACTGCTTCCAACACACAAATGGAAGGACGAAGGATAAACATTTTCATTATCATAAGGAGAAATTGGGATGTTAAACATGAGTCATGGTTCCTCTACAGTTCAGTAAACCTGCAGGACATCCTCCTTTCGATTTTTAAAGTCTGAGAGTCATTCTTAAGATGTTTGTTTCTTCTCCTTGGGGCCACATGGGGACCACCCTTTCCACAGGCTTGCCCAATGGCCACTTTCTTGGTTACACCCTCATCAAGCATCTGGGTGTCGACCAAGCTCCAGACCTCACCCTCCAAGAGTGTTGGGGTGATTGCCACACCTTACCCAATCTTTGGGTTAGAGTCTTAGCCCCCCTAGTACAGTGAGGTGAAGACAACATTCCCCCTAACCTTTGGCATACAGGTTCAACTCTCTCAGAGCAATGAGTTGACCACCTGGCCTTCCCTAACCTTTGGCATACAGGTTCAACCCTCTCAGAGCAATGGGTTAACCACCTGGCCTTCTCTAATCCATGGGGGACAGGTACACCCCTCTCAGACCTATGGGGTGTTGAACTTAACCGCCCTAATCTTTGAGGAATGTGCTCCACCCTCTCTGCACCCTGGGGTGGCAAAACTCTTCCAGAACATCGGGTGGGGACATCCACCCTCTTCAACTGCAGGGGCAAACTCGCCCTCTCTGTAAACATGGGTGGGGCTCCTCTCTTGGCCCAAGGAGATGTCTTAAGTTCAGATCTCTGCCTCCATGGTTTTCTTCTTAAAGCTGATTCTCCTTCAATCTCTCCTTTCCATGTCCTCTTTTGTCCAAGCTGACAGTGGTTTTGTTCATACAGCTCTCTCAAAAACTTTGTTGGTTTAGCATGCAAGAAGCAGGGGTCCAGGCCATCAGACAATAAGACTTTCCACAAGTCTTTCCAAGATAACTGCATCTTCAATTCTGAGTTACGGGTTTCAAGTTTAGTAAAGTCTTCAAATAGGGCATTTTCATCTGGGAATTTGATTTCCAGAAACTTGGAAGTTCTGGAATCAGCTTCTGTTTTCTTTGTGCCCAAAAGTTCAGTCTTTAGTGTATTTCGCTCATCTAGTATTTTGCTATAAGCTTCAAGGAGAAGCCACATTCTCCGAGTTTACCTTGGAAAGTTCTTCAGCTAAATGCTCGAGTTCGCCATTTTCAAATTCTGTCTTCCATATAACACCAGTTGTTAATCTTGCTAAGTTCTCTGCAACTTTAAAACATAGATCGCCTTTCCTCCAGTTTCCAATAATAGTTTCATCATTACTTCTAAGGCATCATAGAAAGTCTCTTTAGCATCCATTTTACTATCAACAAACAGTCTCTTCAAAGTGATCTAGGCCTTTTCCGTCAAGCATTTCACAATTCCTCCAAAAAATACCTCTTACCCATTTATAAAACCATTCCAACATTTTGGTAACTACAAAAGCACTACGCCACTCCTGGTACCAAATTCTGTATTAGTCAGCCAAAGGGGTGCTACTGTGAAATACCAAAAATGGGTTGGTCTTTATAAAGGGTATTTATTTTGGGTAGAAGTCCACAGTTACCAGGCCATAAAGCGTTAAGTTTCTTCTCTCACCACAGTCCATTGCCACATGTTAAAGCAAGACAGCTACCAGCGTTTGCCAGTGTTCAGGCTTCTGGGGTTCCTCTCTTCCTGGGGCTGCATTTCTTTCTCTCCGGGCTTAGCTCCTGTTTCCTCCACAAGGTCAGCTGTAGATGATCAGGCGAATGGCTTGCTTCTCTTCTCCTGGGGACTTCTTTCCAATATCAAAACTGCTTCTCAAAAGACTGCTACTCAAAACTGTTCCTGCCATGCCTTTTATATTTGATTCCCCACCCACCAAGGGGTGGGGCTCAACACCCTAATCATAACGTAATCATGCCCAGATTAACAGATCAGTTTACAAGCATGATCCAATTATATTTTTGGAATTCATAATTACATCAAATTGGCCAATGGTTACAACTACCTTGGAAAAAGAAAAGGAGACTAAATTTGATTGAGTCATTACTGTGTTTTAAACACTGTAATAGGATCTTTCACATAGAGGTTAAGTAATTTGCCTTGTATTAAAAAATAGTAAATGGTAGAATCAGAATTTGATTTTCAAATAAGAGCAATGTAGCATAACAATGATGTGAAATAACTATAGTATTGACATGGAGCAATCACAACATCAACTAGTAAGAGTAATTTACAAAACAGAACATAGTGACTAATTACATTTATGAAAAAAAAAATGTATACGTGTTGCATTCAAGGTAGGAGCTCTGTGGTCACCATTCTCCTGCAAGGTGGATCCCTTCTGGGTTTCCAACTGTTATGTCATGTAAGTTCCATTTAAATTGCCACCTGCTATACATCAAAGTTTGGGGTGAATTTTGTAATATTACATGACATAGGTTATGGAATAGGTTTTATTGGGGAAATGAAATACTTAAAAGGCTAAAGGCAGCAGGTAAAGAGAAGGCAGAGGTCCCTGTTATCCCACTGTCCCACAAACAAGCATGCTCAGTTCAAAGTACTGTTGATAACACAATGCAGGTCTGTGTTTCATTGGTGGGACATTGACATGCTGATATTCTACCTTTTTATAGAGCAGGAGCAACAAAGCAGTGGGGGAAGACGCAGGTTACTTGACCAGACAGGCTGGATTTAGAGGTGACTAAGTGAAGAATTTGTCTGAAAACGTGAGCTCTCTGGAAAACCATGGGGCCCTTGGGATGTTACAGTCCCCCATGCTTTGGGAGGAAGCCCATCTAGTCTCATGGGAAGCTGCACTTGAGTACAACCCCTCCTGCTGGGAAGGGAGGAACTCCCATCCAAGCTATATTGTTGTCTGGGTAGTCTAAAGTAAGATTTTGGAGTCACTTTCAGACTGTTCTCAATGCACCACAGCATTTACCTGTATATTTGAGTATTGGTATAGAAAATTATCTTGAAGGATGTTCATCAGAGAATCAACAATGGTTATCTCTGAGAGAGGTGATGTTTAGAGTGGTTTTTTACGTTCAGCCATTTTACACTTCTATATTATTTGAATAGTTTACCACAAGCGTGAATAATTTCAAAAATAGGCTATTTGATACATTAGTCTTCAGCATTTTATTTTATAAATATACTACAACCAAAATTAACTATTGTTTTTAATATGTTAGAATAGTAACAGATAAAACATAATCATGGGTGTTATTCTGTAGTTTTTATTTGCTCATCATTGCTTTCATTTTCTAAACTGTATAATTTATTAGGGCAATTTCCTTCTCTAAGGTAATATACATGTGAGTTTCTTCTGCAGATTTACCGTGAAAGTAGAGGAAATGAAAGTGATTACAGAAAACTGGAGGAAATGCATCAAAGATACTTGGCTGCAGAGCGTTCAAAAGATGATCTTCAGCTAAGAGTTAAGACAGCAGAAAATAGAATAAAACAACTTGAAATGAAGTAAGTTTTTCTTTTGAATTTTCTGTGATACCTTCTTTAGAATTCACATAGTTTTTGATGGATTCTCTACTTTCTTTTTTTTTGCTTGGTATGATTCAGTATATCTTAGGTTGAAAAAAAATTAGGACCAAATAGAATTTTTTTTAAGGTTATTTAACAGTAGTAAACCATATTATTTTAAATTCTTCTTTCTGGAAGTATGCTATTTTTTTAAAATAACTATTTCAAATTTAAAAAAACAAAGAAAAACAGAAAAAGGCAGCTCAACAAGTTATAGAAGCATTACTCCTAAAATATTCTATCCAGGTACTTTTATTTCATCTAATTCCAACTACTAACTCGGTTGTTCCTCTAGTGTTCAGAAAGATACACAGATAAACACAGATTAGTCAAATAACATAGTCAAGGTCTCCTTATTAATGGAAAAAAATGGAGAAGAGAAAAAAATGCTTAATCATATTCATATCTCACAAAACCAAACCCCATATTCTTTTTCTTGACCTTTAACATTAATATAGTACCAACTTTGCTTTTGCTTCAAAAACATTACAATGCTGTCGTTAACTACAGTTTATAAATTACATTAGTTATATTTTTCCCATTTATTACCACATTCTTAACTCCTTTTTGTAGAACATTCCTGTATTATTAAACAGAATCCTAATCTACTGCCAAAAATCATTGTTATACATTATACAATTAACAATTATACATTGTTATACTTTAAATAGAATGTTCATAAGTTGTTTTTTCCATACTAAATTTGCAGCTATTCTAGTTCTTGTTTATAGTTATTGCTTTAATACTCAGTTTATACTTATATTTCTTGTAGTATTTAACGTTCTATAATGGTCCATCATGTTGATTACATTATTCATAAAATGATAACCAACCTTATAATATGGCATATCTATTCTGAACGTTTTTCACCCTTTTCCCCCCAGAATGTTACTTAATACAATAAAACTTATTTATTCTAATTGCATGAAATCTCAGTCTCTATTATAGAATATGTTTAAAAGATATTTTTAAAATAAAGACAACTTTTTTACTTTCAAATGTATACTGTTAAGTTACTTAATGAAATTTTTTTCAAAAAAAATTTGCATGAGCTTTAATATATATGTCATTTTCAGTAATCTATTCAGATTATTTATTCATGTGGTTGCTTCTAAAGCAAGATTGAGGAAAGCCAGTTTATTCCAATATGAATTATCTTGTACATAGTAATTGTACATGAAGGCTTCTCCAAATACCATGTTTATAGGGCTTTTCTCCAGTGTGTATATCCATATATCTCCTAAGAGATGAGAATTAAGTAAAAGCATTCCTGCATTTTTTTTTTTAATTCACATGATTTCTCTGCAGTATGAGTTTTACAGGTACAGGGAAAACCAGAATCAGTGCAGTCTTTATCACATTCCTTATATTCAGAGTTTCTCTCCAGGGTGAATTCTCTCAAATTTCTTAAAGGATGTAGAGCAATAGAAAACTCTCCCATTCCTTTTATTCCTAGGGTTCCTTTCCACTGTGAGTTTTCATATGTCTCTTAACTATCCAGGGAAAACTGAAGGCTTCCCCACATATCTTATATTCATAGAGTTTCTCTTTAGTTGTGTGTTCACATGCTTCTTAAGGGATGTGGAGGAAATGAATACTTTTCCACATTTCTTAAATTTATAAGATTTCACTCTACTATAAGTTCAAAGGAGAATTTTAAGATATGAAGAAAAACTGAAAGCTTTCTTTGTATTAATATAATTTCTCTCTAGGGTGAGTTATTACTTGTTTCCTAAGGGAAAATTAAAAATTTAAGGCTGTTTCATATTCTTTACATTAATAGGGTTTTTCTCCAGTGGTAGTTCACATATGAATATTAAGTTTGTGTATGTGTTTCCTAAGAGATAAATAACAATTGAAGGCTATCCCATATTCTTTGTACTCATAGTTTTTTTTCCAGTTTAAGTGTGCATATTAAGATTTGAGTAACAACTGTAACATTTCCATATTCCTTTCTTATATAGATCTTCTCTATACTTTGAGTTTATATGTGTTCATTAAGGTGTGTTGGATATCTAAAGGCTTTCCTACATTCTCCAGTGTAAACATTAATTAATGTTTACAGACTTTCCCATATTCATAGTGCTTCTTTTCTATGTGAGTTCTTACATTTTGTGTAAGAGATAAGGAATATCTAAACAGCTTTCCCACTTTTATTACTTTCATAGGGCCTATCTCCAGTGTGAATTCTTATATGTTAAGTAAGATATGAGGATATCTGAAGGCTTTCCTACAACCAGTACAACCATGCCTTCTTTGTAGCATGTGTTCTTATGTGTAAGGTATGAGGAGTGTGTGAAAGTCTTTCCTGTATTTCTTACATTCAGAAAGTTTCTCTTTCTGATAAATTTGAAATGATGTTCAGTAGAAGATAAGAATTAGACCATGTTCTTGCATAAATTCTTTACAGGAAGAATGTTTCTCTCCAGTATAAGTTCTTACATGTTCATACATGAGGATTTAATAAAGCTTTCCTACATTCCCTGCATGCATAGTTTTTATCTGCTGTGAATTCTCATAAGTGCCTTAACAAGGTATGATTGATGAAGGCTTTCTTACAATCACTTCATTCAAAGGGTTTCTTTTGAGTGTGAGTTCTTTTCACATCTGCTTCTATATGCTAGGAGTGCTATATTTCTTAGGTTTCCTTTAATCTATAGGTAGTCCCCCTTTTCTGTATTTTTTTCCCATTAATTATTTGTTGGAAAAAAGCTGACTTGTGTTGAAGAGTTTCCACATGCATATACATGATGTCACTTTACTTGCTTATCTTTCTCCTGTAGTTCCTAAAAACTAGTAATTAGATGAAGAGGCTTGGTCTGATCCAGATTTCAATTTTTTTAAATTCAAATTTTATTTCAAATTCAAAAATTTCAACTTTTTGTAAAAATTTTTCATGGATGGTGTCTTAGTTTGCCAGGCTGTTGTGACAAATACCACACAATGTGTTGACTTAAATAACAGCAGTTTATTGGCTCACTGTTATGAGGCTAGAAGTCCAAAATCAAGATAACAGCAAGGCTTTCTTTCCACTGGAATCTTAGGGTTCCTTGGCTTGTATTTCTGCCTTCCATCACAAAGGGATGTCCTCTCCTTTCTTGATTCTGTGACTTCCAGGTTCTCTTTATAGGGGCTGTAGTAATATGTTTTAAGACCCACCCATATTCAATTGGGCCACACCTTAACTGAAAATAACATCTCCAAAAGATCCTATTTACAATGTGTTCACATCCACAGGGATGCAGATTAAGATTAAGAACATGTGTTTGTTGGTATTTATAATTCAGGCTACCACAGATGGTGATGTTAGGGACTTCTGTTGGGAGGCACATAATGTGTTGTTTTCCTTTCTGTTCTTACTATCCTTTGATGATCATTGCCTCAATCCATCATTTCATTAGTAAGTTTATCAGTCAAGATTTAGGCAGGAAAATAGAGCTACAAGTATCATGGGAATAAAGGATTTAATGTAGGAATTAGAATTTATAAGAATGTAGGAGGAGCTAGGAAAGCAAAGGTCTAGAAGGGCAGAGTAGAGGATCAGAGAAACAGCCACTAACCGTGTTTCACCTGAAGCATTTGTAAATACAGCTAAGTCAGAGTTTGCAGGAAAGTTCAAGAAGGCATGATTTTCAGGCTAATTCATTCACTATGTGGAACTTGCTTAAGAATTTCTCTGCTTTAAACCAGTAGTTTTCTTAAGCTGTAGCAATATCAGTAGCATTTTTATATTCTCTGTGACACCTATTGACTAGGAAATATGTATTCTCACTGACACCTATTGACCAGGGCATGTTCACAGTGATTGATTTTCTGAGATTGATAAAATAGAAATTAAAAAGGATAGGAATGAAAATTAGCAGTATATTGAAGCAACATACATGTTTAGAAATTGTCTCACCCAATAAGCCATTGTTCAGAAAGTCCAAAAATCATAACCTATATAACCTATAATGAAACAATTAGAAGTTTATAAAATCCATTTCTAAGGTATATAACAGGAAAATATGATCCTATCCTTATAATTTTATAATGTAGTAAGCTTTTGTATTTTTCTGTGTTATTTATTGATAAAGTAAAAGTTTTGATTATTACCTACTTGGTCTTCTTTATTATTAGCTTCAGTTTGACCCCTTCAAGTCCACCTTACACAATGATTCTCAATGTTAGTAAAAATTTGAAAGAACTTTCACATTGATTTTGGTGAGTGATAACCATTTCAATTTACCTATTCCTATGTAAGATTATTAGGTTGAATATATTTGTCTAGTGTAACATTATATTTTGAAAGCACAAAACTTAAGTCTAAACTGAAGAAAAATGGCTCAGTAAAAAGGAAAACAATTCTATACTATAAAATATAGCCAGACATCTTGACTTTTACTATAATTCATTAAAGTTAAGAGTTCTTTTTGTTTTGTTTTTTAATTAGTTCCTCAGAAGAGATATCACGTTGCCAAGAAATGATTCAGAAACTTCAGAATGTGTTGGAGTCTGAGAGAGAAAATTGTGGACTTGTCAGTGAACAAAGACTGAAACTTCAGCAAGAAAACGAACAGTTACAGAAAGAGATTGAGGATTTAAGAAAGATTGCTCTGGAGGCTCAAAAAAAAGCTAAATTAAAGGTATTTTCAGGACTAGTTGGATATAATGTGTACTTGTGAAAATTGAAGTATAAAGAATATTTAGGGAGACCTAGTAAAACATTTTAAATCCCCACCCCCCTTTTTTTTTTTTTGCCTTCTCATCAGATAGCATTAAATCATAATTCTGAGTGTTAAGCAGTCATTTCTGTACTGTAGAACTTAGCAGGCATACTTGAGAAAGATTGGTTTCACTATCTACCAAAAAAATATTTTCCAATCAAGAAATTCACTGATATTCCTTCCAAGGCAATTTAAGTAGCACTAGCAAAACTGTAGATTGCATGACTTTACAGATGGTCATCCTCCCTGCTCACTCTATAAGAGCCTCTGAAAAATTGAACTTCTCAAAAACTAACTATACAAGGATGCTACAACACTATGCCCTGAGAACCACTTATAGCTACTCTGAGAATTCCATGCTAAGAAGAATGCAAGTACTACAAAGGCTTATCTTTTAAAAAAAAAAACAAAAAAAAAAAACACCCTTCTTTTATTTCTCTCTCTTTTCCCCTTGCTTTATTCTAATACTTGCATGCCTTAGGATTATTATAACCCGTTTAAGGGCATTTCAGGAAGCACAGGTATCAATATCAACATTTTCCTTACCTTTACCATTCCATGAGATTTTTTTAAAAATACTAACACTTAATGAAATATTTACATCTTCCAGTTTCACAGTAAGGCTATGGGGTGGTAGTGGTAGTGTTTTACTTTGTTTTTTCTTACTACAAAAATCATGAGAAGATTTAGACCTCTATTAAAGTCATGTTTCAACCTAATTCATATCAACATAAATTTATTGCATGCCTCTGACAGCAAATATCAAACACTGTATATTTATTATAAAAATTGGAAGTATAAAAAAGAAGGCCTTATATGCCATACAAAGAAGTGTGTACTTTTTGCTTTAGATTGTGGAAAGTCTTTGAAGAACAAAGGAAGAGGATTCGCACTACCACATACCAAGATTTGCTATAAAAACATAGTAATTAAGAAATTGGTGTTAACAGCATAAGAATAATCAACTTAATCAATGGAACAAAGTAGAGTCCGGAAACAAACCCATCTATACATAATCACCTGATTTACAACAAAAGCACCTCTACAGTTCATGGGGGAAGAATTGTTTTTACAACAAGTGGTGTTGGATCAGTTGGATCCTTATGTCAAAAATGAACCTTGACCCCCATTTCACACCACATACCTTAATTATTTTGAGCTGGCTTATAGACCTACCTGAGAACTGTAAAACAGTAGCGCTTCTAGGAGAAAACTCTTTGTGACTTGGGAGAAAAAATTTTCTTACACAGAATGCAAACATGGGGAGCAGATGTGGCTCAAGCAGTTGAGCGCCCACCTGCCACATGGGAGGTCCCAGGTTTGGTTCCCTGTGCCTCCTGAAAAAACAAAAACAACAAACAACAAGCAACACAAATGATAAAAACAACTCAGTTAAGTTGATGTGGCTCAGTGGTTGAGCATCAGCTTCCCACATATAAAGTCCTGGGTTCAATCCCCAGTACCTCAAAAAAAAAAGAATGCAAACAACACTAATCATGGATTTCATTAAAATTTACATATTTTGGCCATTAAAAAACACCATGAAGATAGTGAGAGTGGGAGAAAGGATTTTTACTGTTGACAACTGAAAAAGACTCATATCCAAAATATAAAAACTCCTACCAATAATAAGGTGGAAAAAAACCCTGTCCATTTCCAAAGCTAAGGAAGAGTTAAATAAAAGAGCTTTATAGAAAAGCTGTTCAACTTCATTAGTTTAATAAGGAAAATGTGACTAAAACTACATGGGCTCTGGGCCAATTAAGATGGTGAAGTGAGGCACTTAAGGACTCCATTCTACCACAGAAGCTTTGAACAACCTGTAAAAACTGGCAGAAACATCTTTCGCAAAGCTCCAGAAAACAGTTTAAGGACTGCAGTAAAGGGCAAACACTGAATCAAGACAAAGGCTGTTTACAAGTGTTATGATCTCATAGCATCCTGGCTGTCCCTCTCTCTGTGCCTTATCAGTTCAGCGTGGAGCTGGCCCGGGCTCCCAGTGTAGATCTAGATCCCTGGTCCCAGTTACAGAGGGAGCAGAGTAACCCTCATGTACCTACTGGGAGCATATAAGTCTAGCCCAATCAGTCTGGTAGTAGCTTAAGGGACTCACTGTCCTAGAACTTGTCCTGTATGTAGAGGGCAACTCATTGGAAATCTTCTACATAACACTGAGAGAGCAGTCAAGTTGGGCTGCCTGGGGCAAGGCATTGCTGACTGTATAAATAAGTGCAGTGAGAAAGCTGTTTTCTTTTTTTCCTTTTTTTTTTTTTTCCTTTTTTTTATTTTATCTCCTGGCATTCAAAGAAATCTCTGTCATAAAACCAACTGGAAGCAAACTTACGGAACAGATGCCTCAGAGTCTAAATTCCAGCGATAATACCTTAAGTTGTTAAAATGCCCAGGTTTCAACAAAGGGTAGCAAAACATACAAACAGGAAGTGATGACCCAGGCAAAGGAGAAAAAGCATTAGAAACCATCAATGAGGAAGACAGGTCTGGGACATAACTGTCAAAAACTTTTTTAAAATGGTCCTAAATATACTCAGAGAGTTAAAGGAAATCAGGAAAACAATACATGAACACAGATAAAATATCAGTAGGTGATGAAAATATGAAAAGAAACCAAACAGAGCTGAAGATCGGAGTAACAGAAATTTTAAAATCCCTGCAGTGGTTCAACAGCAGATTGGATCTGGCAGAAGAAAGAATCTGAACTTGAGGCTAAGACAACTGAAATCTGAGGAGCAAAAGAAGAAAGAATGAAGAAAAGTGAAAAGAATCTGAGGAACCTGTGAGATACTATCAAGTGTACCAATATATGCATTGTAGGAGTCTGAGAAGAAGAAGAAAGAGAAAGGGGCAGAGAGAGTTTGCAAAGAAATAACCACTGAAAATTTCCCAAATTTAACCAAAGACAGGAATATACACATCTAAGATGCTCAACAAACTCCAAATAGGATAAACCCAAGTAGATGCGTGCCATGGCATATTATAATCAAACTGTCAAATGTCAAATATTAAGAGAAAATTCTGAAAGCCTCAAGAGAGAAGCAATGTGTCACATACAATGGAGCCTCAATAAGATTAAGTACTGATTTATCATCAGAAACCATAGAGGCAAGAAGGCAGTGGGATAACCAGTTAAAGTGTTGAAAGCAAAAAAATTATCAACCAGGAATTCTGTATCTAGCAAATTGTCTTTTTAAAATTCCCAAATAAAATCTGACAGAGGTCATCACCACTAGATCAGCCCTATAAGAGATGCTAAAGAGAGTTCTGCATGTTGAAAGGAAAGGACAATAGACAATAGATCAAAGCCACATGAAAATATAAATATCTCCAGTTAGGGTAACAACGTGGATAGATATAAATGCCAGCACTATTGTAGTTTTGTTTGTAACTCTACTTTTTACTTCCTACTGGCTCTAAAAGGCAAATGCATAGAATGTAATTATAAATCAGTGGTTTGGAACTCATAATGTATAAACATGTATTTGTAGCAAGAAGTACGTAAAAGTAGGGGCACAGTAGGGCGTAAGAATGTAGTTTGTATATACTATTGAAGTTAAGTTGGTATCAAAGCAAAGGAGATTCTCACAGATTTAGGATGTTAAATTCAAGCCTCCTGGTAACAACAAAGAAAATATCAGAGAATATGCAAGTTTATAGAGACAGAAAATAGAAGTACAGGTTGCCAGTGGTGGCAGGCAGGAGGAATGGGGAGTTAATGCATAATGTGCATAAGATTTCTGTTTGGAAAAGTTTTACAAATGAAAGGTAGTGAGGGTACTACAATAATGTGAAAGTGATTAATCCCACTGCATGGTATGCTTGGGAATGGTCAAGATGGGAAGGTTTATATTGTATATATGTTCCCACAATTTTTAAAAAATAAGATAGAGCATCTGAAGACACAATAACAATTAAATGCAATACATGATTCTAGATGGGATCTAGCAAAGGAGAAGAAAAGTTTCAGAGAGACATAATTGGGTCACATGAAACTACTGGAATTTAAACTGTGAGCTTTATAACAAAGTTAAATTTCTTGAACTTTATAACTCACTTAAGGTGACTACATAAGTGAATATCCTTGTTTTTAAAAACTATACATGGCAGGATTAAGTGCTCAAGGGGCATGATATTTATAATTACCCTTAAGTGTTCAGAAAGTGCATGCTAAATAGACAGGAAGGAGAGAGGGGAGGGTGGGAGGGTGGGAGGGAGGAAGGAAGGTTAAATGTGGCAGATGTTAAGTTATATTTTAGGATTGGTGCATCTGGGTACCTGAGAGGGTAGGGATATGATGGAGTTCTCTCTAAGGAGGTTGTGTTATTTTTGTAACTGTCCTGTAAGTTTGAAAGTAGTTCAAAATAAAATGTTTAAAAAAAAAAAAAACTAGATGGAGGAGTAGAGAGACAGAGGACTCACTTCTCCTAGAAAAAGGCACCAGGGGAAGGCTGGATCCATCTAGAAGAGACTGGGGCAAAGGAAAAGAATCTCGAAAGGAAAACTGTGAGTGAAAATTACAGATGCAGCTGCCGGCACCCATCCCCCATCCTTGGACATACAGCTTTGAATTCTCTGGCCTCTGGCAGCAGCTACAGACAGAGGGGGCTGCAGGGGTCCACCTCCCCAGGATAGGGGAGAAAGAGGGATGCAAACAAAGGCTGACTCAGCTTTTGGCCAACAAATTTGGTCTGCTGTGTCCTGCGAGCCCTTCCACGCAGGGTGGGGCCACACCATTGTTTGCTCTGGGAACCGCCAGGGGATGAGAGAGATCCAACTCTCACAAACACCCTCCCTACTTACAGGGACTAGTTGTTGAGGACACAGAAGGGAGTAGAATTATTTCCTACCTGGAAAAAGAGAGGGGGCTGCTGACAAAGGTTGGAGAATAGCCTCTGAGAAAGTTTGATTTGTAAGGCTCTGAATAGCCTTGAGGCAGGATCCTCTGTCACATTGTTGTGGTTCCTGTTGCATCAAACACATTCCAACAAGGGTTTGAACTGAGTGGGCTGCCAAAGAGTACTATTTGCTGGCAGAACAGGAAATGCATGCAAGGAAATTAAAAGTAAATAAAAAGAGTTTTTTATAAGGCCTTTACAGTCTCCCTCCCCAATGCCTTTGGAAGTAGGCCTGCAACCTATTACTAAGTCTGTGGCCTGGATTTGAGCAACTAAACAGGGATAATCTAAAGAGCTAGAATAAGTTAAACCAAATCAAAGGACAGCAGTAACACAGCCTCCTGCCACTAAATCCCTACAAAAGAGAGAGAAATTGAGCATCAGTGTAAACTCACTGTCATAATCAGATGCCTAGACATCAGCAAAACATTACAAGCCATACTAAGAAAATAGAAGATATGGCCCAAGCAAAGGAATATATCAAAGCCCCAGATGATATACAGGATTTGAGACAACTAATCAACGAGGTTCATACAAATCTCCTAAATCAAATCAAAAGTTGAAACAATATGGCTAAAGAGATAAAGAACATCAAGAGGACACTGGGTGAGCACAAAGAAGAATTTGAAAACCTTAATAAAAAATAACAGTTTGTAGGAATGAAAGACACAATAGGTGAGATCAAAAATACACTAGATAATAAATAAAGAAATAAGGAGAAAAAAAAAAACACGCTAGAGGCATACAACATCAGACTCAAAGTTATAGAAGAAAGAATAAGTGATGCAGAAGAAAGAACAACTGAAATTGAAGAGAGAGAAAACAGAGAAAAGAATGGAAAAAATTGAGCAGGGAGTTGAATGATAACACAAAGTTCAACAACATGTGCCATGGGAGTTCCAGAAGGAGAAGAGAAGGGAAAGTGGGCAAAAAAAGTTTTTGAGGAAATAATGGCTGAAAATTTCCCAACTCTCATGAAAGAAATGAATTTACATGTCCAAGAAGTGCATCATACCCCAATCAGAATAAATGTGAATAGACCTACTCCAAGATACATACTACTCAGAATGTCAAATGTCAAAGATAAAAGAGAAAATTCTGAGAGCAGCAAGAGAGAACCAAATCATCACATACATATGGTAAGATTTCTCATCAGAAACCACAGAGGTGAAAAACAGTGGTATGATATCATTAGGATACCGAAAAAAAAAATGCCAGCCAAGAATTCTTTATCTGGTAAAAAAGTCCTTCAAATAGGAAGGTGAGTTTAAACATTCACAAATAAAGAGAAACTAAATTTGTAAAAAAGAGTCTGGCTTTGCAGGAAGCATTGAAGGATGCCTTACAATCCAAAAGAAAAAGACAGGAGAGAGAGGCTTGGAGGAGAGTATATAAGGGAAGACTATCAGAAAGGATAACCGAAAGAATAAAAAGACAGACAAAAGTAAAATAAGACATCTGAAAGCCAAAGAATAAAATGGTAGAAGTAATTAATACATTTACAGTAGTATCATTAATGTGAATGGATTAAACTCCTCATTTAAAAGATATAGGCTGACAGAATGGATGAATAAACATGAGCCATCCATATGCTTTACAAGAGACTCACTTTAAATCCAGGGGATACAAATTGACTGAAAATGAAAGGTTGGAAAAAGATATTCCATGCAAACCATAATCAAAAAAGAGCAGGGTTAGCTTTAAAAACAAACTTTAAATGCAGTAAGAAGTTGCAGAAGGCCATTAAATATTAATAAAAGGGACAATCCACCAGCAAGATGTAACAGTCATAAATATCTATTCACCTAACCAGGGTGCCCCAGAATACAGGAGGCAAACTCTGGCAAACCTGAAGGGAAAAATAGACATCTCTACAATAATAGTTGGGGACTTCACATCATTCACGTCATTAGATAGAACAACTAGGTAGAAGATCTACAAGGAAACAGAGAACCTGAACAATATGATAAGTGAGCTAAATCTAACAGACATATACATAACATTGCATCCCAAATCCTCAGGTTATATATTCTTCTCAAGTGCTCATGGATCTTTCTCCAGGATAGATCACATCTTGGGTCACAAAGCAGGTCTCAATCTTTTCAATAAAAAGATTGAAAGTATACAAAGCACCTTCTCAGGTCTTAATGAAATGAAGCAGGAAATGCATAATAGATGGGAAAGGGGGAAATATTCAAATTTGTGGAGGCTAAAACACACTTCTAATCAGTGGGTCAAAGAAGAAATTATAAGTGAAATTAGTAAATATCTCAAGATGAATGAAAGTGAGAATACAGGTTATCAAAACTTATGGGAGGAAACAGATGTGGCTCAAGCAATTGGGCTCCCATTTACTATATAGGAGGCCCAGGGTTCGATTCCTGGGGCCTCCTGGTGAAGGCAAGCTGGCGCACATGACGAGCTGGCCCAAGCGGCGAGGTGGCCCGAGTGGAGAACTGGCCCACGTGGAGTGCTGGCCCTCACAGAGAGCTGATGCAGCAAGATGACACAACAAAAAGAGACAGAGACAATAAGATATGCAGCAGACCACGGAGCTGAGGTGGCACAAGGGATTAAGCACCTGTCTTCCACTCTGGAAGGTCCCAGGATCGGTTCTCAGTGCCACATAAAGAGAAAACAAGCAGACACAGAAGAACACACAGCAGATGGACACAGAGCAGACAGCAAGTGCAAAACAACGAGAGGGGTTGAGAGAAATAAATCTTAAAAATAAAAAATAAAAAACTTATGGGATACAGCAAAGGCAGTGCTAGGAAATTTATAGCCCTAAACACCTATAGTAAAAAAGA
This sequence comes from Cabassous unicinctus, assembly GCA_029593785.1. Classification (NCBI taxonomy): domain Eukaryota; kingdom Metazoa; phylum Chordata; class Mammalia; order Cingulata; family Chlamyphoridae; genus Cabassous; species Cabassous unicinctus. The sequence continues at coordinate 41,464 of JAQZBX010003156.1, forward strand.
AGAAAAAGCTAAAATCAAGGACCTAACTGAACACTGGAAGTACTAGAAAAAGAACAGCAAACCAATCCCAAAGCAAGCAGAAAGAAAGAAATAATAAAGATTAGAGCAGAAATAAATGAAATTGAGAACAAAAGGACAATAAAGAAAATCAACAAAACCAAACGTTGGTTCTTTGAGAAGATCAATAAAATTGGCAAACCCCTAGCTAGACTAACAAAGAAAAGACAGAGATTAGAGGCAAATAAATAAAATCAGAAATGAAAGAGGGGATGTTATGACTGATCCCACAGAAATAAAAAGGATCATAAGCAGATATTATGAGAAATGGTATGCCAACAAATTAGACAACCTAGATGAAATGGACAAATTCCTAGAAATACACAAACAACCTACATTGATGCTACAAGAATACAAGAACTTAAACAAATCACATTTAAAGAGATTGAATCGGTCATCAGAAGTCTCCCAACAAAGAAAAGTCCAGGACCAGATGGCTTTAAAGGTATATTCGACCAACTATTTCAAGAAGAATTAACACCAATCCTGTTTAAACTCTTTCAAAAAAATTGAAGAAGAGGGAAAGTTACCCAACACATTTTATGAAGCCAACATCACCTTAATACCAAAGCCAGATAAAGATCCTATAAGAAAAGAAAATTTCTGACCAATCTCTCTAATGAACGGATGCAAAAATTATCAACAAAATATTTGCAAATCGAATCCAACAGCGTATTAAAAAAATTATACATCACAAACAAGTGGGTTTTATTCCTGGTATGCAAGTGTAGTTCAACATAAGAAAATCAATTAATGTAATACAACTCATTAACAAATTAAAGGGAAAAAAAACATGATCATCTTGATCAATGCAGAAAAGGCATTCAGTAAATCCGAATCCTTTCTTGATAAAAACACTTCAAAAGATAGGACTAGAAGGAAAGTTTTTGAGTACAATAAAGGGCATATATGAAAAACCGACAGCCAACATCAAACTCAATGGGGAAAGGTTGAAAGCTTTCCCGCTATAATCATGAACAAGACAAGGATGCCCATTGTCATCACTGTTATTTAACATTGTACTAGAAGGTCTAACTAAGGCATCCAAATAAGTAAAGAGGAAGTAAAACTCTCATCTTTGCATGTGACATGATCCTACATTTAAAAAATTCTGAAATGTCTGTAACAAAGCTACTTGAGCTAATAAATAAGTTCGGAAGAGTGGCAGGATACAAGATCGACATGCAAAAATCAGGAATGTTTCTGTACACTAGTATTGAAAAACCTGAGGAGGAAATCAGGAAAAAAATTCCATTTACTATAGCAACAAAAAGACTAAAATACCTAGGAATCAGCTTAACCAAATATGTACAGGACCCATATTCAGAAAACCACAAAACACTGCTAAAAGAAATCAAAGAAGACCTAAAAAAAATGGAAAGACATTCCATGTTTGTCAGTTGGAAGACTAAATATGAAGATGTCAATCCTACCCAAACTGGTTTATAGATTTAATGCAATACCAATCAAAATTCCAGTAGCCTCCTTTCCAGAAATAGAAAAGACACCAAATTTATTTGGAAGGGAAAAGGTACTCAGCCAAAAATATCCTAAAAAAGAAGAGTGATGTGGGAGGACTCTCACTACCTGATCTTGAAACACATTACAAAGCTATAATGGTCAAAACAGCATGGTATTGGCATAAAGCTAGACGCATTGATCAGTGGAATAGAATTAGATCCAGAAATAGACCCTTGCTTCTACAATCAATTGGTTTTTGACAAATTTACCAAGTCCACATTCCTGGGACAAAACAGTCTCTTCAACAAATGGTGCTGGGGGAACTGGATATCAATAACCAAAAGATTGAAAGAGGACCCTTATCTCACTCCCTTTACAAGAATCAACTCAAAGTGGATCAAAGACCTAAATATAAAAGCCAGGACCATAAAACTACTAGAAGAAAATGCAGGAAAAATCTTCAAGATCTTGTGTTAGGTGATGGTTTCATGGACCTTATACCTAAAGTACCAGCAACAAAAGAAAAAATAGATAAATGAGACCTCCTCAAAATTAAACACTTTTGCACCTCAAAGGACTTTGTGAAAGGGGATGAAAAGACATCCGACTCAATGGTGGAAAATATTTGGAAATCACATGTCTGATAAGAGTTTAATATCCATGATATATAAAGAGATGCTACAACTCAACAATAAAAGATATACGACCCAATTTTAAAATGTGCAAATGACTTGAATAGACATTTGTCCAAAGAGAAAATACAAATGGCAAAAAAAAAAAAAACATGAAAAAAATGTTCAACATCACTAATGATTAGGGAAATGCAAATCAAAGCTATAATGAGATATCATTTCATACCTATTAGAATGTCCGCTATTAAAAAGGCTGAAAACTACAAGTGTTGGAGAGGATGTGGAGAGATAGGAACGCTTATTCACTGTTGGTGGAAATGTAGAATGGTACAGCCACTGTAGGGGACTGTTTGGCAGTTCCTAAGGAAGTTGAATATAGATTTGTCATGTGACTCAGCAATACCACTACTAGGTATATACCCAGAAGAACTGAGAGCAGTTCTATGAGCAGACATCTGCATACCAATGTTCTTAGCAGCATTATTCACAACTGCCAAAAGATGGAAACAACCCAAGTGTCCATCAACCAATAAACAGATAAATGTGGTGTATACATAAGATGGAATATTAAGCAGCTGTAAGAAGAAATGAAGTCACGAAGCATATGACAACATGGATGAACCTGAAGGACATTACGTTCAGTGAAGCAAGCCAGACACAAAAGGACAAATACTGTATGATTGTGCTATTATGACTAAATATATTGTGAAAACTCATAGAGTTAATAATTAGAATTATAGGTCATTAGAAAATAGAATGAGATTAGAGAATGGGAAGCTGAGGGTTAAGCTGTGAAGAGTTGGTAAAGAGGTTATAAATCTTTGGAAATAAATAGAAATGGTGAAAACACATCATAGTGTTTCTAACTAGCAATGGGTATGACAGTGGTTGAAAGGGAAAGTCTAAGATCATGTATTTTACCAAAAGGAAAGCTAAAATATGTAACATGGGACTGTATAGCATAGCAAAACCTCATGGGAAATATGAATAAGGGTAATATTGCATATATAACACTGTTTTTCTTTGAAACTGAAGAAATGGAACATTGTTAATGTTACTAGATTTTAATATCAGGCAAAAATACAACCAAAATAAAATATAGATAGTACTGTATTGTAATATATTAATAATCTTCCATTAACGTTTTTAAAAAGAGATATATAATAAGTGAAGAAACTAGACAAAACATACTATATATTGTTTGACTCCATCTGTACAAAATATAAATACAAATAAATTAGATGGAAACAGAATAGCAGCTGTGTACAGAAAGGGAAAACAGAGAAATTGAGAGGTGATTATTAAGAATTAAAGATTTTTTCATTTGTCTGTTTATTATTATTATTATCGGAATACTGAAAATGCCCTAATAATGATTGAAGTGATTGCACAACTATATGATTATACCACATATTGTACACTTTAGATGGATTGTATGCTTTATTAATATGTATCAGTAAAGTTGATTTTTTTTAAAAATAGTTGAGATACCACTACACGGCCACCTGAATGGCTAAAATTTAAAAGGCTGACAATATTAAATGTTAACAAGGATATAGAGAACTTGACATTGTTTTACAGTACTAGTCGAAATGGGTACAATTACTGTTTAGCAATATCTTTTAAAGCTGGACATTCATAAATCCAATATCAAGTAATCCTGGCTACATATCCCATAGATATGAGTGCTTGTGTTCACCAAAACATGTGTACAAGAATATTCATGATACTTTAATCTTAATATCAAAAAACTGAAAACTGAAATGTCCATCAATATGAGAATGGATGAATTAATGGTGGTAAATTCCAACAATGGAATACTTCCAGCAGTGGAAAAGAGTACTATAGTAGTCAATAGTGGATGAATCTTGACAAACATAACGTTGAAAAAAGAAGCCAGACTTTAAAAAAAAAAAAAAAAAAAAAAAAGCTTATAGTCAATTAAGTCATTATATAAGTGTGTAGAATAGGAATAACCTATGAGGATAGGATCAGAATAGGATTACTTTTTGGATGGGTGAGTACTGACTGAAAGCATATGTGAGAGAATCTCCCTAAGGTATTTAAATCTGGGTAGTAATTTTGTTATGTTGGTATGTATGTAAAAATTAATTTAGTTATGTCTTTAAGATTTATGTACTCATTTTGAGAGAGAGAATGATAAATCTTGGCAGAAGAAAGTGAGTAGGAATATAGATGAAGCAAGGTTGCTATCTATTGACTTGTGGAACTTCATTGTACTTTTCTTCTTTTGTATATTTGAAAGTCCCCATATAAAAGCATTTCCATAATTTAAAAAATAGTCAATGTACTTTAGTGAAAAAATGTTATATCCTCATATCTTACTACAAGTTTCATCTTATAAATTTCAGTTGGGTTAATAACTTAAAAATTTTATTGATACTATAAAACATTGATAGGTGAATATTTAATAGATGAGGAAAGACATTCTAAGCAAAGGAAAGGAATAGAGGAAATTACAAAGGAAAATGATAGATCTGGGTATATAAAAATTTTAAATGTTTAAAAATATTTTTATATGCTTAAAAGAAAAAGCTGGGGGAAATAGATTTAATGATAAAGGAATAAGACCATTTATAGATGGAGTCTTAAAAATATAAAAGAAAAATATTTGTGACACAATAGAAAAACATTTATGAGACATGAACAGAGCAGTCACAAACTAAGTAAACAGCCTTTTTAAAGTTCAAATTCATTATTAACTGCAAAGTAATCTTTGTGAGTGAATGTACTATGAAATGAATGGGTACGTATACCCTGCAGCCAAAAGTATGAAATGGTACACATTTGATTTAAAGGAATCTAAAATTCTGTCATAAGAAAATAATTGTAATATTTCATAAATAAAAAAGTTCACTGCAGCATTGTTCAATAACAAATTTAAAACAACCTAAATAAACCAGAACTAAAGGAACAATTAAATTATGGTAAATCTCTAAAATAATGTTTTCAAATAATTCATAATGCATTTATATTTCTTTGTCCCAAGTTAAATAAATATATATATATGTTTAACCATATATACAGTATAATCTCCTTTTAAAAATTATTTTTTATTACTATTAGAGAAGTTGTATGTTTACAGAAAAATCATGCAGAAAATAGAGTTCCCACAGTCTCCTGCCCCACTTATTAACACCTTGCATTAGAGTGGTACATTTGTTACAGTTGATGAAAAAATATTAGATGTATTATATATATATAATATATACATATAAAATGTGTATATATATATACATTATATTTATATTTTTATATATATATAAAATGTGTGTGTGTGTGTGTGTGTATACACACACACAGTGTAATCTCAATTTAAAATTTTTTCAAAAAATTATGTAGAAACTAAAAATGTATCTCTGAGTGGTAGGATTATTGAAACCTCATATTTGTCTTTTTAACTTTTTGTACTTTTCATAATTTTATAATATGCAGCTATTTGGGGGCTTGTTTTTTAAAATCAGGAACAGAAAAATCAATAAATTCCCCCTACCTGGTACTGCATTTGATCTGTTTTTAACAGTTTAGAAGGATAGTAACTAATGTTTGAGACAACAAGAGGATTGCAAAAAGCTTGTCTACCCCACATGTTCCCATTAAAATGCTCCCTTTTTGCCAAATCTGCATTTAGCTTAAGATAAGAATCATTGGTAAATAAGGGACAAAACCTCCTCTTAGCTAACTAAATAGCTATCATTCTATTTTTTGGAAGAGAACCGCTATCATAAGCTGCAGCTTTGTAGCTGATTCTTTCTTTGACAGCATAGTAACCTAGAGCTGCACTCTTTGCTTCTTTCCTCCCTTATGGAAAAAGAATGTGATCTTAACTGTAATCTTAACTGAAAAGAGCCAAAAAAAAATCAAGACAATTAGATAATGTGACATCAGTTGGCTGAGAACTCTTAGCATACAAAGTTTTAAAGCCGCTGCAATCTTTCTAGCCCTTCTTTCCTAACTCCTCCTTTCTTTCTGCCAAGGATCTCTGTTTCTTTGTAGTCTAAACAGCCCTCATAATAAGTATGTAAAATTAGGAAGTGAAGTCATGGAGTCATTTTTAGCAATCCTACTATCTATTTGTGTTGAAGTAGTTCTGTTCAAATGAAGAGCACAGGAAGGAGAGAGGAAGACCATAAACCCTTTTTTCCTACCCAATATTTTGAATTTCATCATTAACAGGGCCTTTTTTGTTTGTTTATTTGTTTGTTTTTATTGCTTTTTTTTTTTAAACAGGGCCTTTGTAACAGGAGACCCCATTGTTGGGACCCTTAGTCTTTCAACAGCACTGCAGACTTGTCTACTTTAACAGTAGGAATTAAATTAGCTAAAGAAGATGGAGTTTGTTTAAAGGCAGAATTATGACACCAAAAAGCTATCATTCATTCAGTCTTCAAATGTGTTCTTAGCACCTTACTACGTTCAAGGTAGTATGTACTGAGGATGAAATAGTGCACAAAACAGATATTGTCCCTGCTCTTAAAAGCTTATAATTTGTGTGAAGGTGGGCAAACTTTAAACATATAATTTAAAACTTAAGAATGTTCTTCAGGAAAAGTATAGGACACTATGAAAGCTTTTAACAGAAAGACCCAGCTTTGTCTAGATAGAAAAAGAAAATTTCCCTGGAGAAGCAATAATTGAACTAAGTTTTGGAAGTTGAATAGAAATACCTAAGATAAGCAGGTGGGGAAATATTATTCGAGGAAAAGTGAAAAATACCCAAGTGAAAAGAACATATGAAAAGTACCAAAGAATGATAGGGCAATGTGGCTGAAACAAAGAGTGGCACATCACAAGCTTGGAGAAGTGGGCAGGGGCCAGGTTATCATGATTTTCCCAGTAGTGATGCTAGGCAGGCAAAGTTCTAAAACAGAATAGATGCATAGGTCAGTTTTTAATATGTAGGTAAAAGGGTGACAGAGACAGATGCTGACACTGGAATTTTTGTTTTCCATCCAAGATGTCAGAACATGGCTTCCCCAGTGAAACTGGAAATTGAGGAAGGAAGGAGGAAGGAGGAAGAGCAGAGTCAAATCTAAATTTACAGAATCCAGTAATTCAAAAATTATTAAAATAGCAGCAGGAGGCAAACAGCCTTAGGATGCTTGCACAGTAATACTACACAAAAGAAATAAATCGAAGGTTGTTTTTCCGGTATCTGTATTCTTAAAGTCTTAAATTTCTACTTGTGTACCTATTGAGAAGCAAATTTAAGAATTTTAGGAAGCATGTTGCACTTAGCAGGGTTGGTGAGGACAAAATGTTTGCAGTTTTCCTCCATGAGTCATAGATTTTGCCATTGTTGGGTTTCATTTAGTGTTTGGGAATTGGTGAAGTTGAGTCCCTTAATCATTCTTTTTTCAGTTTGAAAATAGCCATAGTTAATGAATTACTAGAAGCCAAGCCAACTGTGGCTGTTTTTAAAATACATTACTTTAAAATATCATAAGGTCAGAATTCTTTATAATATTTCTTTAGTGTAGTAATATAAGAAAGGCCTGAGGATACACCAAAGAAGTCAGATGACCTTGCAGCCTTTCTCCAACATGGTTTTTCATTTGAACCACAGAACACAGAAAGTGATTCCTCTATTTTCTCATTTGCCCCAAAGATTGCACATAGATAGTTCATTTTAAATACATGTGAGAGAAGGTCATTCAATACATATGTTGGAGGCCTTAGGGCATTAGGTCTTAATTATCTTTCTGAACCCTAGTCAAGGAAGGCTGCTAGAGTATCCAGCCATAGTGCAGACTGCACAAATTAAGGGTCTTCCATAAGACTGTCCTCATTTCAGATATCAACCACAAATTCACGGGTTCCCAACCACAACCCCTCAGGTTCGATAATTCACTAGAATGACTCATAGAACTCAGGTAAACACTATGCATATGACTTAAGTTTTATTAGACCAGATTTTTAGCTAAGTTTTATTATACAAATAACAAGGAGCCAAAAGAAGAAAGATACAGAGCAAGGTCTGAGAGGGTCTCAAGCGCAAAGCCTCTTGTGTTCTCTCCCCATGAAGTCAGGACATGCATGTCACCCTCCCAGCATATCCATGTACGTTACCAATCAGGGAAGCTCACCAGACCTTCATTGTTCAAAGTTTTTATTGATGTTTCATTACATTGGCTTAACCTATTGTATCAGTGACCACATCTCCAGTCTCCCTTCCCTACCCTGGAGGTCAGACTATCACATGCTTGGTCTTTATGGCATAGCCAGAACCCACCCTAAAACTACAGGTGTGCATAGCCCCACCCTGTCATTTCCTTAGCATGAACTATCTGGTAGGAGTGGGGAGGCACCATGAATAACAAAGACACTCCTATCACTCAGGGAAGTCCAAGGAGTTAGGGGGTATGTCAGAGGAATTGGGAACATAGCCAGCCAAATTCTTTATTATATAAGTTATCCTAAGAACATTGTATATTCATTCTGCATTAAGGTATTTTTACTATAATGACATAGGTTACCTAGAAATATACTGAAACATTTCTATATGAGATTCTGAAAATCATTATTTGTATTTTTTTCCTTGAAAAAGTATACATCATTCATTGATACTGCATTAAAAGTAGTAAAGGAATTTTTGTGGATAATTTTGACTTTACATAGCCTTTTGAAAGACCATAGGAAATCTGGTATATAAATCAAAAGTGACATGCACTTGAGAGCCTCCTTGTTGCTCAAATGTGGCCTCTCTCTAAGCCAAACTCAGCATATGAATGCATTACCTTCCCCCCAGCGTGGGACATGACTCCCAGGGATGAGCTTCCCTGGCAACAAGGGATGAATACCAAGTGCCATCTGGCAATACCACTGGAAAAAGACCTTGAATAAAAGGGGGAAAAGGTAAAGACAAATGAGTTCATGTGGCTAAGAGACTTCAAAAAGAGTCGGGAGGTCATCCCAGAGGTAACACTTATGCACACCTCAGGAGGATCTCATAGAACACCAAAGTGGATATCACCCCACACAGAGGGGCTCCTGAGGGCTCTGGAGACACCCAGGTCCTATATAAGGGGGAATAGCTCCAGAGATTGATGCCTTATCAGTGGGCTCTTCTTTGGAATCTGTGCTCCTGAGAGTGACAGAGTTGGACTCAAATAAGTCCTCCCTGCACCTGGTCCATCAGTCCCTTCTATTCAAACCTATATGCGATGCTGGAGTTTGTAGGTGTACTTCCAGAGACTAGAGCCTTTGGCCTGCCCATGTGCCAGCTGTGCCTGGAATCTCGGTGGAGCTGCAACTCCTATTCTACAGCTCAATGTACTCACCCAAGTCGCCTGGTAAGGAGATGATGATGGACGGCGGCCATCCCAGGGAATGGAGAGGGTCTGCAGCAGCAGGAAGGATAATCCCATCCATCGTATCCATGGGATATAGGCCACCTCTCACTTGGAGGTGGAGTCGACATCACCATCCCAGATTCCTCAGGATTGGGGGAAGAGCTATGGGCTAGAGTGGACTCACTGGTATTCTGTTGTAGACATACTGTGATTCAAGCAATGGAAGAAATTACAACAGTGAGGTGGAGCCGGTGGCCACTGGATGCTTTCAGGGCAGGGAAGGGAAAAGCAGTTGTAATACAGGGGCTTTTTCGGGACTTGGGAATTGTCCTGAGTGGCATTATGACAACAGATATATGCCATTTTACATCAACATATAGCGTACAGAACTGTGTGGGAGAGAGTGTGGTCTACAATGTGAACTATGGTCCTTGCTTGGTGGCAAGGCCCCAGGATGTGTATATCCATTGTAGGTGATGTGCCACACTAATGAAAGATGTTTGTGTGGGATGTTATGGGAGGTGAGGGAGGTGGGGAACATGGGAATCCTTGTAATTTTTGTGTAACATTTATGTAATCTAAGCATCTTTTAAAATATTAAAAAATAAATAAGATTTTTTTAAAAGTCAATTGAAAGGAAACTAGATAATTAAGATAGGGCATATATAACAGTGATTTTGTTGTTGGATGAAGATTGTGGCTAATGGTATAAATAGAATTTTCTTCTTTTACAAAGTGTTAAGAATATGGTAATGCATGGGAATATTGCAAATGTAATTTTTGGATGATAGATAACAGTAGTACTGCAATATTTTTGCAAAAATACCAAAGAAAATATTAGATCAATTCTAAGGGACAAAAATTGAGGGATATAAGAGATTATGGGATTTTTCCTTTTGGATAATGAAAACATTCTAAAATTGGAGGTGATGACCACACAACTCTGATAAAAATAAGAAACACTGAGTGTACACTTTGAAAAGATTGTATAAAGCATGGGTCAATACAACATAGTAAATCTTATGGTGGAAGATGGATTGTGGTTAACAGAAAAAATATGAGAATGTGCTCTCATGAACTATAACAAATATATAATATTAATACCAGGTGATAATATTTCGGTGGTTTAGGGGGAAAAACACTAAATGTAAGATATTGGCTATAGTTAGTAGTAACATATGACAATGCTCTTTCATAGTTTGTAGAAAATGTTTCACGACACTGCAAGTTGTTGTTGGTGGAGTAATGTATGGGGGCCCAATATGAAGATATGCATGTTTATTTTGTAAGTTCACAACTTTTAATATACAGTTGTTTATGTAAATTCATGTATGAATAAAAATAATGGGGAAAAAAGTGGCATGAATAACAACCTAACATTTACTGGGAGGATGAACACTTGGTATGGATTCTAGCAACAAAATTGAGTAAAGAGAACAGTTTTATGTTAGATGATAAACTTTTTTTCTACTGGCATTGGAAGGAGTGCAGGGAAATGTTGCAAATATTATAGTCGATCATAATTCTGGTTTTGTTAAATTTACATTATAAGTCTTCTTTTGTGGACAAAGACACATTGCAAAGTTAATTTCTTACATAGATTTCTCATCCAAACATTTCTATGCTTCATACAACACAATGAATGATTCCTTTTGTATATATCATTGATCAGTACAGCTCCTAAAATAACAGAAAACAAAAAGGAGACACTGTTCATTTTATTCCTTAGATCAGTACAATGGAACATGAATTTTCAATAAAGGAACATGGGTTTGAAGTTCAATTGAGAGAAATGGAAGACAGTAATCGAAATTCCACTGTTGAACTGAGACATCTCTTACTGACTCAACAAAAGGCAACCAATAGGTGGAAAGAAGAAACAAAGAAACTTTCTGAAAGTGCAGAAATGAGGATCAGTAATCTAAAGTAAGTCCACTATTAATTGTTTGATGTGTTTTACAAAAGAAATAGACTACAGTTTAATGTACTCGCCATAATTGTTTTTAAAAAATATATGCTTCTGGACCTTGTACTTATTTTTTATCCAGCTAATGTTATTGAACTGCTATGAAAGATATTAACCATTCTAAACTAAAGCTAATGTTGTGTATGTTTATAAATATCATGCACATTCCACAAGATACAATGATTTTTTGCTGGACATGGCAGTTTAGAATCTTAAAACTATTTGCATATAGATACAGTGTTAGCGGACGCTCTGGGTTCTAGGCCTCTAAGTTCTTGACTATGTCACGTAAAAGAATTTAAATACACGCCATAAGGTAGGCAAGGGAGTAAAGCATTTATTAAGAAACAAGAAAAGAGTACAAAATCCTAAACATGGATTGTGGGCATGCTGCAGGGTAAACGTGGCCTGTGGGGCCCTGGGTTAGACCTTTTATCTAAGATAATTAACTAACAACAACTAAAAAATATATCACTAGCATTTGACTTTTCCCAGGAATGCAAAGTTGATATAACATCAAAAATAAAGTTTTATAATTTATCACATTAACTTATTAAAAGAGAAAAATCATAAAATGCAAAAATTTAATATCCACTAATGATTTTTCAAAAATCTCTTAGCAAATGAGGAATAGAATTTCCTTAATTTCATAAAGGTAAAGGTATCCTACAGCAAACATTCTTAATGGCAAAATGTTGGAAATTTTCCTTTGAAAATTGGGAAAATGACAAAGTCCACTATTACCATGTCCATTTATCTTTGTACTGGAAATCCTAATCAGTACATTATGGCAAGAAAAAGAAATATAAATTATACAAACTGCAAAGAATGAAAGAAAGCAGAAATTATTCATAGACAACATAATTGTCTATGTAGAAAATCCAGAATAATTTATAGACAAATTATTAAATTAATAAATGAATTTAGCATGATTACTGGATATAAGATGACTATACAACAGTCAATTGTATTTCTACATACCCACAACAAACATTTCAATAAGAAAATTTTAAAAATAGTAAAACTTAGAGTAGCATCAAAAAACATCAAATTCCAGGAATAAATCCAGCAAAAGATGTATAAGACTTTTACATGTATGGCAGTTTGAGATTATTTTATAAATCCCCAAAACAGAAAGATTATACTTGTAAACTAATTTCTTTCTCTAGATGTGAAACCCTTTGATTGAATTAAATTCAGCTTTGGGAGCTTTGATTAGTTTATTTGATAAGATTGCTTTTTGATTTGACTAAATCTGTGGGCATTACTCAGGCTAAGTCCCCGCCTCCTTGCTGAGTCTGATATAAATGGATATTCACAGAGACTAAGATGCAAGAAGAGAGAGCTCTCTCATTTTTTATCCTACCATGTGACAGAAAGAAGAAGGATCTCATGGCACTCTGGCTGGCCCCTCTCCCCATTCCTCTCTGGTTCAGCATAAAGCCAGCCAGTGATCCCAGTGCAGATCCCTGGTCCTGGTTCCAGATGATACACAGTAATCCTTGTGCACATACTGAGAGAATGTATATCTGGCCCAATCTCTCCAGTGGTGACCTTTGTGACTTGCCACCCCAGAACTTACTGTGTGTGTGCAGCTCACAGAAATCTCCTATAAAATGCTGTGGGAGAACAGTCAAGTTGTGCTGCTTGGGATAAGGAATTGCTCTCTGTAGGACATATACTGCAGTGACCCAGACTGTGAGGAAACTTTCCAGGGGAAGAAGCAACATTTAGAACCATGTAAACAGGGAACTTCCTAGGGCTACCCTCACATATGCCCAAGATTAAGACATATGCACAGAAAAGGTCAGGGAGGCCCCTCAATTTGGCCTGGAGCTATTCTTTAATCTCATTGTATAAATAAACCCTGAAGGAGACCACTTGCAGTGGTAAATCTGCAAAGATTGGGAAAGCTGTGGGGGTTTTTTTTGTTGTTGTTGTTTTGTTTTTGTTTTTGTTTTTTAGTTAACTCCTGTCATTCAAGGAAAGCTCTTGTCATAACACTAGGGGGAGAGGAACAGACAACTTAGAGTCAAAATGCCAGTGATAACACATTAAAATATCAAAATGTCCAGGTTTCAACAAAAGATTACAAAACATACAAAGAAACAGGACATGATGGCCCTAGCAAAGAGGAAAATAAAAGCATTAGAAACCATCAATGAGGAGGACCAAATCTAGAACATGCCAAAGACTTTTAAAAGATGGTCCTAAATAAGCTCAAAGAACTAAAGGAAAGCATAAACAAAAAACTAAATGATATTAGGGAAACAGTACATGAACACAAAAAGTATTAATAGAGAGATGGAAATTATGAAAAGGAACCAAAGAGAGCTGAAGACCACAGTAACAAATTAAAAATTCCCTAGAAGAGTTCAACAACAGATTGGAGCTGATAGGAAAAAGAACCCACAAACTTGAAGATAAGACAATTGAGGAAAGAATGAAGAAAAGTGAGCAGAACCTGAGGAACTTGTGAGATCATCAAGTGTATCAACATATGCGTTATGGGAGTCAGAAAGGAAGAAGAAAGAAAGGGGCAGAGAGAGTTTGCAAAGAAATAATCACTGAAAATTTCCCAAATTTAACCAAAGACAGAAATATACACATCTAAGATGCTCAACAAACTCCAAATAGGATAAACCCAAATAGACCCATTCCGTGGCATATTATAATCAAACTGCCAAATGCCAAAGATAGAAAATTCTGAAAACCTCAAGAGATAAGCAATGTGACACATACAGTGAAGCCTCAATAAGATTAAGTGCCAATTTTTCATTGGAAACCATGGAGGCAAGAAAACAGTGGGATGGTGCAATTAAAGTGCTAAAAGCAAAAAATTGTTAACCAAAAACTTGACAAACTGTCTTTCTAAAATGAAGAAGATATTAAGACATTCCCAAACAAATAAAAGCTGAGGAAGTTCGTCACCACTATACCAGCTCTTCAAGAAATGCTAAAGAAGGCTCTCCAGGTTAAAAGTAACAATAATATTGTAATATTTTTGCAACAAAGGCAAAGAAGATACTATGTCAATTCTAAGGGTCAACAGTAGGGGGCTAGAAAGGATTATGGGATTTTTCCTTTTGAAGTAATAAAAAACATTCTAAAATTGACTGAGGTGATGACAGCACAACACTGTGATGAAAATGAAAGCCACTGAGTGTACACTTTGAATGGATTAAACAAGGCATGAGACTGTATAGCATAGTGAATCCTGTGGTGGATTATGGACTGTTGTTAACAGAACAAATATGAGAACATTCTCACATGAGCTATAACAAATATATAATACTAATACAGGGTGTTAATAATAGGGTGGGTTTGGGGAAAAGTACAACAAATATAAGATATGGGTTATAGTTAATAGTAATATTTTGACAATGTTCTTTCATAGTTTGTAACAAATGTTTCACAACAATGCAAGGTGTTGGTGGTGAGGTGATGTCTGGGAGTCCTTGCACGTTTGTTTTGTAAGTTTACAACTTTTACTATATACAGTTATTGTTTATGTTCATTTATGCATGATATACTTTCATACAATTTTTTAAAATGAAAAAAAAGTAAAGGACATTTGATCAAAGCCACATGAAAAAATAAAGATTTCCAGTGAGGGTAATGACATGGGTAAATATAAATGCCAGTACTATTGCAGTTTTGGTTTGTGACTCCACTTTTTACTTCCTACTTGCTCTGAAAAGCAAATGCATAAATTGTAATGAGAAATCAGTGGTTTGGAACTCATACTGTATAAACGTGTAATTTGTAACAAGAGCTACATAAAGGTGGGGGAGCAGAGGCGTGTAGGAACATTGTGTATACTATTGAAGTTAAATTGGTATCAAAGCAAAGGAGATTGTTTCAATTTAGGATGTTAAACTTAAGCCTCTTAGTAACTACAATGAAAACATCAGAGAATATGTAAGCTCCTAGAGACAGAAAATTGGAGTACAGGTTGCCAGGGGTGGCAGGTAGGGAGAATGAGATGTATATGTATAATGTGTATAGGGTTTCTATTTGGGGAGATGGAAAAGTTTTAGTAACAAAAGGTAGTGAGGGTACCATGATATTGTGAATGTGATTAATCCCAGTGAATATTATGCTTGGGAGTGGTTGGGATGGGAAAATTCATGTTGTATATATCTTCCCACAATTTAAAAAAAAAGAGTAACTGAAGAGACAATGATCGTGGATAGTATTAGGAAGGGAGGAGAAGAGACTCAAAGGGACATTATTGAGACATATGAAAAAATTGGAATATAGACCATAAGCTTTATATCAATGTTAAAAAATAATTTATACAGGTCCACATCCATTTTCTTCAATTCCAAAATCCAAAAACTCTGAAACCAGTCTTTACCTAAGTTAGCAGCCTACTCTTTGGTGGCAGAATCTGAATTGAACTGACATGAGGCTATTTATGGTATAGATGGTGGGTGGGTGGTTGTGTGTGTGTGTGTATGTAATATATATACACATATACACACATACATAGGAATATAAACATATTCCATTCATTGTGCCTATTTATATGTTTTACTGAGAAATATTTTTTATTAGTGTTCTGTATCCTGTTCTAAACTCCTGTAACATTTTTCCTGCATGTCTTGATTTATGCTGTTTTATGTATGTAACTTGTACACACAAGCTAACCACACCATGACTCCCAATAGCTATAATAAATCCCTTAATGATAGTGAATGTGTTTCATTTTAGTTTATATTCCCTGAAGCATCAAGCAAAGTGCCTTGCACAAAGAAAGCACATAGAATGTTGAACTGAATTGCCTTGAGTCTAGCGAAGTAATTTAAATACAGTCCTGCCTGTTACTTGCAGCCTGGGCTAGAGAGAATCTTGAGGCCTTTATAACTTTGTGACTTTAGGATACTATTTGACTTTTTGAAAGATAAGTTACCTCAATTATATATTTTATTTTTTTATGAAGAAAATTTTTTATTTTTTTATTAAGAAAGTTATAACATCATACTTTCCCTGATGGGCACTATTATTATTTAATGATTTGTGAGTTGTAAGATTATCCATATTTTGCATAGGAAATTTTTTTATTAGTTAAGAAAAATCAAAGAATATCTTCAAAAGTTACAAAGATCTTAGATTTTAAGTTATAGAGATTTTAGATTCTTAGTACAAGAACATTTTAATATGTAGGGTTAAATATATTTGACCAATAGGCACCTTAACTTATGTAATAAATTATCTACAAATTGAATTATTACAACTAAAATCTTTTTTTAAATGCTTTAAGATGATTCATACTTTAAAAATAACCTGTAAAGTAACTCCTCTAGGAGGAAAAATGTATTCAGCTCATTTTCAGTTGTTGATAATTGATGATTTTCATGAACTATTTTCCTCCAAAACATAACATGAGGCAGAGATCTGACATGGGTATAGAGGATAAGTGTCCCCACATGTGGCACACCTGTAAGATCAAAACAGAGTGGAGAGGAGAAAGGAGAGTGGAGCTGAATCAGCTTAGAGGAAGATGGAGAACATACAGGTGATTTAAAACTAGATGTGCTATAATCATAAAAAATATATAACTATTTTTTTAGTGAACATATAGTAAATCTCAAAACACGAAACCTGGGTAGTTGTGGTTATTTGATTCTATCACTCAGTGCATTTTGTACCTACTGTTACCGTTTAACAAGGTAATGTTAGACTAAAAAGTCATCTATCTTTTGGTAAAACTCCTTCAAATGAGCTAAATCAGGATATCAAAAGTCTTCATTGATTACTCAAACCCAGATTTAAAATAATGTGAATTATAATGGATTTTAGTAATAAAAATATTGATCTGAGAGTTGAAGGTGGGAAATAAACTGCAGAAGAAAAGATTCAAAAGTTCAGCAGTGAATAACAATTTTGGAGGAGCACATTTAGTGGAACATAAAGACATTGATAACCAAAAATTAATAATAAATGACATCTTTAATGATCCCTGGTTTATATCTTCTGCAATAACAAATGTTTATATAATGAAATATATCTGCATTTGTTTTTTAAGATGGAAACAAATCTTGACAATTAAAGAGAATGGAATGCTAAAATCTAAGGAGGAAATATCACGAGGGAATTCTTATTTAATCATATTATAGAATTACTATTCCCAAAGAAATTATATTAATTTGACCTTCTCTGTTCAGAAGTTTCATTATCTGCTTCATTGTTTATTTACTAATCTCTCCTAAAGCTCTCGATTTGGCCCTATTGAGAGAAAAAAAATTTATGATTTCTACTAAAAAAAACCTAATTTGCTTACTCTCTGGCTGGCTTTCTCACTCTCTTCCCATTCATATTCTGACTTTCTCTACTTCCCTCCTTCTCCCTAACCCTTTCTCCTCCCGTCCTTATCTTTGTTCTTTATAGGGTTTTAGATGTCTATGCCAGTGTTTGGAGTGAAAACAGTTTTTCTTTCTCTTCTCTCCCCTTCTGTCCTTTTCCCCTATGTTTAATTATCATGTTTATTTTATCCAGTTGTTTCAATAATTTTTTTTTCTTTTTCTCTTTGTACTCATACATTTAAAAAGCTTTAAGGAATTAAGCCTTCTGTGAAATTCTTTTCTTTAAAGGGATATCCATTCTTAAGCTGTTAATTATCACATCTGTTGATGAATTCTCCACTGGGTCCTCTTCCTACCCTACAGCTTACTTAATATTTGCGCTATATTTATAGCTGTCTATAGGACATTTACTATATGCCTTATTATAATTTTTATATTTCCAAAACCTAATTTACAATATTAAATATTCCAAATAGATTTCTATTTCTAACAGTCTTCCCTCGTCGGTACCACTATTTCCCTAATCTGCTGGTTATAAAACCTCGTAGCCATCCTTGACTCATTCTTTCTCTTCACCTTTGTTAATAACCAAATCTTATTTATTCTTCCTTTGAAATGCCTCCTATCTATTCTCTTCCTCTCCATTCCCACAGCCATGCCTGTAGAATTGCATTAATTATCTATTGCTATATAACAAATTACAACATAGTGACTTAAAACAATAAACATTTAGTATCTCATAGTTTCATGGGTCAGGAAATGTAGGAGTGGCTTAGCTGGGTGGTTCTGGCTCAAGGTCTCTCATGAGTTTGCAATCAAGCTGTCATCTGAAAACTTAATGGGAGCTAGAAGATCCCCTTCCAAGTTCACTCACATGGCTGTTGGCAGAAGGCCCAAGTTCCTAACTGGTTGTGGTTGGAGACCTTGGTTCCTCAGCACCAGGACCTCTCCGCAGAGAAGTTTGAATGTGCTCATGTCTTCCCCTAGAGCAAGCAATTCAAAAGAAAGCAAGGAGGAATATGCAGTGCCTTTTATGTCGTTGTCTCCAAAGTCACACATCATAACTTCCACTTTATTCTGTTCATTAGAAACCAGTCACTGTCTACACCATATTCAAGGTAGGGGGAGTTAGATTCCACCTAATCAAGGGAGGAGTCTCAAAGAATTTGTGAACATATTTTTTAATCACTACAAACTAAATGATCTGATCATTATCATTTCACTCCTTAATTATTACACCTTTCTAGCTGATCTTTTACACCAATCCCTTTCCACACTTCCTTCTCCCACCCAAAAAAATAAAAATAAAAAATCCAACCTGTTGCTGTTAGACTGATTTTTCTTGAATTGTTTTTTCGTGTTATATATATAAACCATTTATTGCTGCCTTACGAGCCTGCTTTCTAGTGTTCAAAGCCTTCCAATAATACATGGGTTCTAATGATATATCCACCTATTTTCCCTTCTATTTACCTCACCCAGCCCTTTGTTCTAGTTAGATGAATCTTGCCATTATGCACATTTTTGCTCATGTGTAAATATTTGCTCATATTTCCCTCTCTATTTATCCTTGTATCTAAATGCCAGCTCAAGCCCCACCTTTTCCCTGAAACTTCTGCGTTTTTCCAGTCTGTGCATATTCTCCTATTCTGAACTACTGAAGTACTTAAAGTCTGAAATTTTTTATTACCTATGTCTTTTTAAATTATTTCATTTATCACTTTTAAATTAGAGTTCATAGGCATACCTCTTTTTTTTAATCTTTTTTGACTTTTATATTATCACATAAATGTGCAAAATATGTACATTTAACAAAAGGTATATTGCAGGGGAGCGGGTATAGCTCAGTGGTTGAGTGTCTGCTTCCCGTGTATGAGGTCCCAGGTTCATTCCACGGTACCTCCTTAAAAAAAAAAAAAAAAAGTCTATTGCAAACACCAGTGTAAACACCACCCAAGTCAACAAATGCATGTGTTGCTCCCCAGTTAGAATCCTCTCCTTCCCACTACAGGTAACAATTATCATTTCTTTTAAAAGTCGGCCATCTATGTATATAATCCTAAAGTTATAGTTTATTTTTGTCTGTTTTTGAACTTTAGATAAATGAAATCATTCTCTTTTGCATCTTGTTTGTTTTTTTTCCTCAACATTATGTTTGTAAGATTCATCCAGATTGTGAGTGTGACTCTGTTTCATTCATTTTTATTACTCTGTAGTATTCCATTATCCTTCACATGAATCTTGAAAAACATAAGCATTCCTTTTTCTAGGGCATACTCCTAAAATTGGAATTGTTAGGTCATAGAATATGTAAATTTCCAACCTTACCAGAAAATTCCTGTTTCCCAAAATGATTGTAACTATTTACATTCCCTCAAGTAATACATGGAAATTTCTGATACTCCACATCCTCACTCTGAGTGGCCAAATGAGTGAGAATGTGCTAATCTAATCAGTGTCTACTGGCTTCTTGTAGTGTTAACTTGCAATTCTTTGATTTCTACTGAAGTCTACTGAACATCTCTTTATATGTTTATTGGCCCTCTGAACTTATTTTTTTGTGAATTCCTTTCAAGACTTTTAACCATTTTTCTTTTGAATTGTTTGCTGTTTTCTCATGTATTACAAATATCTTCTCCCACTCTTATGGTTTTTCTTTTCTCTCTCATCTTTTGATAAACAGAAGTTCTTAGTTTTAATGGAGTCAAATTGCCTCTATGAGTAGTGCTTTGTGTGACTTCTTTTAAGAAATTCTTTTCTATACTGAAATCTAAAAATATTCTTTCATGTTTCCTGCTAAGAGCTTTATACCTTTCCCTTTCCTATTTAAGTCTTTATTCAACCTAGAATTGATTTTGCATAAGGGGTAAGGTAGAAGTCAAATTCCATTTTTTCCATATGGTAGTCATAATTTGTGTCCATATATGTGTGATTCTGTTTCTGAGTTCTCTTTTATGGTACACTCATTTGCTTGCCTATCCTTATGTCAATACCATGCTGTCATTTTTGTTTTAGCTTTATTTGATACATTTGAAAACAAACATAAGGTTATATTTCATACAGCCACTCCTGTTACCTTGTTTTGTTTTGTTTTGTTTTGTTTTACAAAATGTCTTATCTATTCCTGGCCCTGGGCATTTCCATATTCATTTTAGAATTGCCTTGTCAAGTTCCATAAATAAATCTGATGGGATTTTGATTGAGATGGTATTGAATTTATAAATAAATTTAGAGCAAAGTAATATAACATTTTTACAATATTAAGTCTTCCATTCTATGGACATTATATATCTCTCCATTTGTTTAGTTCTTCTTTAATGTCTCTCAAGAAGTGTTACTCCTTTTCTTGTAAAAGTCTTACACTTCTTAGATGTATTCCTAAGTGATATTTTTATGCTGTTGTAAATGGAATGTCTTTTTTTTTTTTTTTAGAAAATAAAACAATTTATTGAGATACAATTCACATACCATACAGTTCACCTATTTAAAGTGTACAGTTCAATGGTTTTTAATATTTTCATAGATATGTGTATCTATCACCACAGTCAATTTTAAAACATTTTCATCACCTCAAAAAAACAAAAACCTTACCCTTTACTTGCAACCACCCCATCTCCCCAGCCCTTCCCTAGTCCCAGCCCTAAGCAACCACTGATCTGCTTTTTTGTCTCTGTAGAGTTCCCTATTCTAGACTTTCATACAAATGGCATCATATAATATGTGGAGTTTGGTGACTGGCCTCTTTCACTTACCATCATGTTTTCAAGGTTCATCCAAGTTGTAGCATGCCTCAGTGCTTCATTCCTTTTGTTAACAAATTCTGTATCCATTTGTCAGTTGGTGGACACTTTGTTTCCACCTTTTGGCTATTATGAATAATGCTGTAAACATTCATGTACACTTTTTTGTGTGAAAACGTGTTTTCAACTATTTGGAGTATACACCTAGGTGTGAAATTACCAGTCATGTGGTAACTCAGTGTTTAAATTTTTGAGGAAATATCAGACTGTTTTCCAAAACAGTCCCTACCATTTTACATTCCAGCAGTATGAGAGTTCCACTTTCCCCACATCTTTGACAACACTTGTTATTATCTGGCTTTTTTATTCTAGCCATCCTACTGGGTTTGAAGTGGTATTTTGTAGTTTTAATTTGGATTTTCCTGGTAACTAATGATGTTGAGCATCTTTTCATGTGTGTATTGGTTATTTGTAAATCTTCCCTGGAGAAATATCTATTCAAATCCTTTGCCAATTTTTAATTGGGTATTTGTCTTTTTATTATTGAGTTGTAAGCATTTTTAATACATTCTAGATGCAAGTCCCTAATCCAATAGATGATTTTCATCTTGTGGGTTGTCTGCTTTCCTTAAAGCATAACTTTCAATTTTATGAAGTTCAATTTATCTCTTTTTTCTTTGTTTTTTTTGTGCATTTGATGACATATCTAAGAATCCTTTGCCAAACCAAGGTCATGAAGAGTCATCCCTATGTTGTCTTCTAAGGATTTTATAGTTTTAGCTATTGTATTGAGATTTTTAATCCATTTTGAGTTAATTTTTTATAGGTGTAAGGTAAGGGTCCAACTTTATCTTTTGCATATGGATATCCAGTTATCCCAGCACCATTTGTTGAAAACGCTATTCTATTCCCATTGTGTGGTCTTAGCACTCTTATTGAAAATCATTTGACCAGAGATGTGTAGGTTTCTTTCTATACTCTCAGTTCTAGTCCAGCAATCTAGATGTCTATCCTTGTGCCAGTGCCACACATCTTTATTATTGCTGTTTTGTAGTAAGTTATGAAATCGGGAGGTGTGAGTTCTCCTACATTATTTGTCTTTTTCAGTATTATTTTGGCAACTCTGGATACCTTGCAATTCCATATTCATTTTAGAATAAACTTGTCAAATTTCTACAAAAAGTTAGGTGGGCTTCTGAGAGGGAGTACATTGAATCTGTAGATTAGTTTGGAGAGTATTGCCATCTTAAAAATGTTAACTATTCTGATCCATGAACATGGGATGTTTTTCCATATATTTAGATCTTTAATTTCTTTCAACAATGATTTGTAGTTTTTGGCATATAAGTTTTATATCTCTTTTTAAAAAGTTTTTCCTAAATATTATATACTTTTTTATGCTTTTGTAAATGGAATTTTCTTAATTTCATTTTCAAATTGTTCATTGCCAATGCATAAAAATGTAGTTGATTCTTCTATATCACTCTTGTATCCAGCAACATAACATTTTACAATATTAGTAAAAATGAACTTATTATTTCTAATAGTTTTTTAGTGGATTCCTAGGCTTTTCTAAATGAGATCATGTTATCTATGAAGAAATAGTTCTACTTCTTCCTTTCCAATCTGGCAGTCTTTTCTTTCTTTTTCTTGTGTAACTTGTATCTCTTTAATTTCATTTTCTGTTTGTTGCTTACATACAGAAATATAAATGATTTTATATTGATTTTTTTAACCCATGCTATTGCTTAGTGCAAAAAGCTGTAGATTCTTTTGGATTTTATTTGCATATAATTATGTCATCTGTGAATATGGCAGTTTTATTTCTTCCTTTCTAATTATCATATATTTTATTTCTTTCTTTTCTTATTGCACTGGCTAGGACCACCAATACAATGCAGATTCATAGTAGCTTTGTGATTTATTTCATGAGCTCTGTCTTTTTTCTGTTCAATCTGCTGCCAAATATGCCCATTGAGTTATCTTTGAGGTTTGTTTTTATGACTAGAAGCACTATTTTGCTTTTTTCAAGTCTTCTATTTTACATTTATATAGCTTCTTGTCCCTTTCATATATTTTCAAGTTTTCCATGCTTTTCTTTAAAAATAGTAATGATTATTTGAAAGTCTATGTCTGATAATTCTAATACCTGTTATCAGACAGGTCTGTTTCTGCTGGTTTCTATGCATATTGTCTCATTTCTCTATCTGCTTGTTGATAATTGCCCTTGAAATTTGTAGTTGTGGGACTTCCATAGAGAGGTTTTGCCTTTGCTTCTTCCAGGTAACTGAGAACACTACTCGTTGTGAACACCTCAATCAAGGATTTGGCCTACACTAGGTATTTGTTCTTTAAGACAAATCTGTATGATGGCTGGTCTGTGGCCACAACTTCTCAGGAATGTTTCTTTTTTCTTTTCCTGATTTTCTCATACCCAGAGTAGCTTCACTGAAGTCCTGTGACTTTGAGGAAAGGGGCACAGATTCAGATATGGTTTACCTATACCCTGTAGGGAGTACCCCTTTGGGGATCTAGATCAATGAGTAGGATGGTCTCTTCTATGTCTCTCCACTACATCCCTATCTCTGAGTGGTAAAAGGACCAGATCCCAAGTGTAAGGTATTACAAATGCCATCAAGGTCATAAGAAATATTGGTCCTCTAATATTCTGCTTATTTTTCCTATTACAGGATTTTGTTTGAAAATTTTCCTGCTTTTTCCCTATATTTCCCATCTCTATAATGCTTTTAAAGTGTTTTGATGTATTTTTTTACCCCATTATTTTTTGTTGTTAATGGATTGATTAATCTGAATAACCTAACTTGCCTTTACTGGGTCCAAACATACACTCTTTAAAAATATCCCACCTCATATACAACATTGATTGTTATACTGTATCTTCGGCTTTAGATAACTTTTGTCTTATACAAAGTTTACGTGTGTCTGAGACCAATTACAGCATCCTGGAAGTTGAAATGGACTGTGGCATCAAAATAAGTCACTACAACTATTGCAGAGAATCAGCATCAGGGCTATTAGAACCAATGTTGCACTTATTATACAACATTTTACTTTTAATTGAGATGTTAGCAATTGGTCTTACTGTTATTTCTTAAGTAAAGGAATTATGATGTATACCCTTGAAGCAACTAAAAGTATGGGATCCTAAGTCTAGGATATAAGGACACATTGTTCTAATGGGCCAGAAGTGCCTAACCCTGATTTATTTGTACTCAATGTTGAAATGGTAAATGAAAAAGTGCCTTTTGTATTGGTTGAGATTTTAAAAGCATCTTGAAAATTGCAGCATAATTTATAACTATGCTTCTTGCTTATTAAGGGACTGTCCATGATGAGGATTTAATATCCCATTTTCTATCAGTCAGTACACTATGATGATTAGAGACTATAAATGTACTGATAGAAAGCTTTGGTCATTTGGCAGATATTTTATGTCTCGGTTAAGAGAAAGGCAGTATCACCTCTTTGTAGATCATGTTACCTTTTATTTTTCCATAATTCTCAGGAAAAAAAATTAAAAGCAACAAATCGGGTTGGTTTAACATTATCTTTGTATTAAAAATATCATGTGAGTCATGTCAGCAACATGGCAACATAAGCTATACCCTGGAAAAGTCTCCCCACAGAAACAACTAATAAAAGAACAAATCCACTTGCTTGGAATTCTGGACAATAATAGAGATTGGAGAAAGACTCCACAAAGGATGAAAAGACTTATAAAAAAAAACAAAAAAATCCACTAAAATATAAAAGGTAGAAGATCTGCAACTTGGACCTGCCGGTCCAGATCCCTTCATCCTCACTCAGCCACACGCAGATTGAGAGTCACACAGAGGCACCACAGCCAGAGTCCCACCTGCCGTGGATTCAGACCGTAGAGCTGGTTAGAACCCCATGCATATCCAGGCACAGGGACCCAAGTCTGAAGAGACCCAGGGTGGAACACAAGGGGTTGGCAAAAGGTGCACACACCCAACCCAGTATCAGATTGCTGGGTCACCTAAACAAGAACAAAAA
>JAQZBX010003157.1:0-66969 GCA_029593785.1 Cabassous unicinctus
CAAAAGACTGCTTCAACTCTGTTCTTTGCCTTGCCTTTTATATTCAATTCCCCACCCACCAGGGGGTGGGGCTCAATGCCCTACTGACTGACATGGCCCAGTCAATGCCCTAATCATAATTCAATCATGCCCAGATTAACAGATCAGATTACAGGCATGATCCAATTATATTTTTGGAATTCATAATTACATCAAATTCTCCAACGGTTACAAGTACTTAAAGTGCGCTTTTCCGGGTGTGAAGGGTTTTTACATCTAAGAATTATGAAGAGGACACCTCTGGTGAATGGAATTTCTTGAATCAAAGCAAGGGAGCATTAAGACTTCAGCGCTCCTGTTACAGCTGGTTTTCTAATGTGGCTGTTGTGTAGGTTCAGTCAATTCCAATCTGCTTTTGAAACCCTCCTGGGCATTTTTTATTTCAGTTGTTGTGGTCTTCAACTCCAGTAGTTCTGTTTGGCTCCTTTTTAAAATTCACATCTCTTTATTAAGACTCTCTATTGTTCAGTCATTGTTTACCTGATATTCTTTATGTCTTTCTCTGTATTTTGATTTCTCTCCTTGAAAATTTTTAAGATCATGTTTTAAAGACTTTATTCGGTATATTGACATTCTCATCTTCTTTGATGGTGTTTTCTGGATTTTCACCCTATTTCTTTGGATGGGGCATCATTTCCTGCTTCCTTGTTTGTCTTGCTCTCTTTTGTTTTACACTGTACATTTTAATATTTTAAAATGTTAACTCTGGGATTTATTCCTTGAGCTGTTTGCTTTTTGATGGTAATCAGCTGGTGATAAGACAGGGATTTTTCTTGAATTTCAGCCCTCCTATCAGGAAGGTTTGCCCAAAGTGAATGCAGTGGGCAGGGTTTTCCTTATCCTTCAGGGCCTCTGTCTTGTGTTGGGCTTTACTTGTTAGTTGTTTTGGAGTTCCATGTTTACAGGATTTTGGTTGTCTCCTCTATGTCCCAGAAGACAGACCTCTCTCTCCCACTTACTTGATGCTGGCAGGCCTTTGACACAGATTGTCTGCCTCTTTAGTTTCTTACACTCTGTTGGCTCAAGCTGCTTTTGCCTGGAGGGCAAATTCTGGGCAAAGAGCACATTGGAGAGGACTTTCCCAAGTTAGACATTCCCAGTCAAAACAGGGCCAGTTTCCCATGAAAGGCCAGTTTCCCACAGACCAGCTCTAAAGTGCCATGGGGAGGGCATCAGGAAGTTCGCTAAGAGCTTCTTCAATAGCTAGGCTATCCTGGCCTGCCCAGCAAATGCAGCCCTCCACCAACTGCACCCCCAGGAGGTGGAGCATCTTGATGTCTCCACCCCTGCTGTAATTGTCCAGGGAGTGTTGAAACAATGGCAGTTGCCATCTCTTTCTGGGCGGGCTGAAACAATGGCCACCCTCAGAGATCGGCATCCAGTAATTTGAATTCTCCAATCAAAACCATGATCACTGATCAACCACACCCACCCTTGTCCTTGGGTGATAGGATTTTTATGTCCTTTTCTTTCACTGGTGAGCTAGCCAGGTGCTGGACCCCAGGGCAGAGTGCCATGACAGTGGGGGATGAACACCAGTAGCCACCATGTTGAGAGAGCAATTTACTGTTCTTTACCATAATTTATCAGCCTCTTCCTCCTGCTTTTCCCTGGATGCTCTACAGTGTTCTTTTTGCTTCCAGGGTGTCAAGGTACTTGTTTCAGACATTCCTGCCTATATAATAATTGTTTTGGTGGAAGAACTGAGTCCTGGAGGTCCCTACTCCATCATCTTCTCACAATCTCTCTCTGTTTTTAAAGTAAGCATTTAAAGCTATAGATTTCCCTCTCACTGCTTTACTGCATTCCATAAGTTTTGATATGGTGTGTTTTCATTTTCATTTGCCTAATGATATATCCTAATTTTCTTTGTAATTCTTCTTTGACCCATTGTTGTTTAAATGTATATTAGTTAATTTCCACATATTTGTGAATTTTCCACTTCTCCTTCTGTTACTGATTTTTAGCTTCATTCCATTTTGGTCAGAGAAGCAATTTTGTATGATTTTAATATTTTAAAATTTATTGCAACTTCTCTTGTGACCTAACATATTGTCTATCCTGGAGAATGACTCATGTGCCTTAGAGAAGAATATGTATTATTCTGTTGCTGATGGGTGACGTGTTCTACATATGTCTATTAGGTCTAGTTGGTTTACAGTATCATTCAAGTCTTCACTTTTCTTAGTGATCTTCTGTGTAGATGTTCTATTATTGAAAGTGGTGTATTGAGTTTGCCTACTATTAATGTAGCCTCTCTCCAAATCTGTCATTATTTGCTTCATATATTTTGGGGCTCCACTGTTAGGTGCATATATATCTACAATTATTATGTCTTCTTGTTGAATTATCTCTTTATCAGTATACTATGATCTCTTTTTGTGTCTTCTTTGTAACTATATTTGACTTAAAGTCTATTTTATCTGATATTAGTTTAGCTACCTCAGTCATCTTTTGGTGCTTATTTGCATGGTATATATATTTTTATATAGCCCTCCCTATATAGATGAGCCTGAGTTGAATATGAAGTAGAAGGTCCTCTCTGTATTTACTCAGACTGCATCTTATCCTAGGCTTGTGTTTGCTCATTGCCTTATGAATTCCCATCTTTAGGAACTTGAATTCCCCCTCTACTCACTATGAAATAGACTTTTCCCCCCATCCATTTGCTCTATTGTCTTCCTTAAAGTAGCTAATAATTCTTTGCTTCAGGCCACTTCAATGTAATTTTTTCTTATGCTTCTTTAACTGCCCAAAAGCTGCTTCTGCTTGCAAGGAAAGTTCTGGTATGATCAGCTAGAGCTTATTTTCCCAGTTCAGTCTTTCAGGATGTCATTTATAATTGGCACCAATACAACAGGCATCCTATTATGTACATAGAGAACATTTTTGCTCCCTCCAGAACAGGGCCAGGGACCCACAATGGGAGTGCAAGCTGACTCCACACATTACCACTTTGTCCATTTTTACATTGTAAGAACATATGTTTGCAAAGCCAATTAATAATAAGAAAACTGATTGGTCAAGTGCAGAATTAGGAAAAAAGATTTGGTAAAACATTTTGAATGTTCAGTAACAGCATAAAGAGATAACACTGCCGATATCCTTGGAAAAGGGTGAAAATTATTAAAAGTCCCTGATTCAGGATGAGTAGTCCCATAAGGGGGCACGTCTAGCTTTGTGCACAATCAATAGTAAGTGACTATATTGTCCTTTCTGACTCATATTTCTCTAGCCTTATATATGTTCTGTCATGGTCAATTTTTTGTGCACACTTGGTTAATTTATGCTGTCCAGTTTTTGGTCAAATACTGGCTTAGTTGTTACTCTGAAAGTATTTCATAGATGGGATTAGCACCTAGGATCAGTTGACCTAAGGAAAGGAGATAACTCTCCATAATATGGGTTGTCCTTTTCCAATTAGTTGGGGGTCTTAGCAGAAAGAATCGAGGGTTCCAGAGATAAAAAGAATTTCTGCACCATGATTTCAACATCAATTCTTGCTGGAACTTCCAGCCTGTAGCCTGCCTTACGCAGTTCAGAATAGCCAGCAACAAGTACCATGGGAGTCAATTCCTTATTATAAATGCGTGTGTATGTGTGTATGTGTATCCTGTTAGACCTGTTTCTCTGGAGAACTCTGACTGATATATTGGCCAGTGTCTCTGGACAAAATTGATTGGATATGGTAGCAATTTGATTAGGTTGTAATTGAATCTTGAAAGCCGGAGAGTCATTCTTACTCTTGAAGGTAGCTTTGTGTATATCCAGAAGAATTACTTATATCAATGCCCATTCATTCACAACTAATTGTTGAGTATCTACCATATGTCAGGCAATGTTCAAAGTAATTGGGGACAGGATTGCAACTGTATTCAGAGTTTCAGCTATGAAGAAAATCAACATGGTCACTCCTCTTGTAGAATTCTCCTTCCTGGTTGGAAAGTATAGACATCAATCAAGTAAACATAAAAATGAAAATATAATTTAACATAACTACAATAAAATTATGATATGGGAAGTTCTGTCTGTAGAAGTGAGAGCTGTTTAAGCTGAGTATAGAATGGCAAGATGTGTAAATTTAAAGTTTAAATTTGCAAAGAAAATATAATTTTCTTCAGTTATCAGTTCTTAGGAAAAGTCTTTATGTCAAAGTATATAGTTATATAAAAATGTGCACCATTAAATATTATATCAGTAAATGGAATAAAAACTTTGAGTTGGAATGTGATTGTCATCACATTCTATCCTAATCTTATTTTACTTTATTTCATATAATTAAAATAATATTTGTTTATTAAATCAGAAAACAGATTTTAAATTTCTAATATTTATTGGTGACATATGGAAATCATGCTTAATTACACTGGGGATTAGACAAGGATTCCACTAGCACTATGCCCATTCAAAAGACACAAAAGATCCTGAATATTATCATAATTCAAGAAAAATAAATAAAAGATATAAGTAATGGAAAGAAATGAGGAGAAGTGACTTTTTGTTTCTAGATAGCATATTTGTGCACATAGGAAATCCAGTGATCTACAAAAAACAAAGTAACTCTCCACTAATTAATTTAGAGAGTCAATGCAACATCAATTAAAACCCCAGAGTTTTTAATTGACAATTTACAATTTGGCTAATATTAATGTAAAAATGCAAAGCTCAATATTAGCCAAGTCAATTTTGTAAAGAACAAAACTTGAGAACTTAAACTAAAAAAAAGGAAAATTAAAGAGTTGGAGTCTAAATGGAGAAAGAGAAACATCCACTCATAGTTGGTGGGAACGTAAAATAGCGCAGCTGCTATGGATAACAGTTTAGCAATTCTGTAAAAAATTGCTGTAGAATTACTATTTGACCCAGAAATATCACTTCTAGTTACATAAACAAAATAACTGAACTCGGGGACTCAAACAGATATCTGTACACTGATGTTCATAGTGGTATTATTCACAATTGCCAAAAGATTGAAGCAACCCAAGTGTCCTTCAATGGTTAAGTGGATAAACAACATGTTATAAATACAAACAATGGAATGTTATTCAGGAATGAATTTCTGATGCATGCTACAGCATGTGTAAACTTTGAAGACATCATGTTGAGTGAAATAAACTAGGCACAAAAGGACAAATATTGCATGATCTCACTTACACGAAATACTGTGCAAATTCATAGAGTCAGAACATAGAATATATGTTACCAGGGTCCTGGGTGGGGATAGGGAATAGGGAGTTCATGGTTAATTGGTACAGAGTTTATCTTGGGGTGATGCAAAAGTTTTGGTAATAGTTGGTGGTGATGGTAGCACAACATTGTGAATGTAATTAACACCACTGAATTATATATTTGAAAATTGTTAAAAGGAGAAAATTTAGGTTGTATATATGCTACCAGAATAAAATTTTAAAAACCATACAGTTGTGCAACACAAAGAGTAAACTCTAATGTAAACTATGGTCTATAGGTAATAGTACAATTATAATAATACTGTCTCATCAATTGTAACAAAGTTACCACACAAATGCAAAATGTTAATAATAGGAAAAACTGTGTGTAGTGGGGGGAGGCCTAAATGGGAATTCTTCACTTTCTGCATGATTTTGCTGTTAACCCACAAATTCTTTAATACAAAATGAGGAAAATATATACAGCCATTCAATACAGCTATTTAACAGTAATTAACACAGTGTTGTATGGCTCAAAGACATACAAGGAGTTAAATGGAATCATTTGGTAGCTGGTGAAGATGTCACTGCAGTGGAAGAAGTGAAAGCTGGTGTTTTCAGTAAGTGATGCTGGGTCAATTGAATATATTTATGAGACAATTGTATATGGACACCACACACACAAACATAAAAATCAATTTGAGATGGATTGCATATCTAAATGTGAAAAGTTAAAGCAAACAAACACACAAATAACCTAATAATAAATAAGTTAATTATGCTTGTAAAATGAAAACCTGAAAGAACATTAATAAATTTGCACTGAACAAACTTTTCTTGAAAATTACCAATCATAAAAGGAACAAAGCCAAGATTTAGTGGACTATATTAACATGAAGAAGCTCTTATGAGTGTGAAAATGTAACCCATAGAATGGGATGCATAATATATGCCAAAACAAGAAAAAGGCATAAAACATAATAGGAAAATGGGCAAGTCTTAATCAGGCACCTCACCAAAGAGAAAATCCAAATGGCCAATAATGATCAATTTCATAAATATCAGAGAATTACAAATTAAAACCACATGTCATACCATTGTATACTCACCAGTTTATGTAAACACACACACACATATGTGTGCAAGGACTTGCAAGAATATAGAGCCTTTGGGTTTGGAAATGTAAATTGATAGACCACTAAACCACACTGGGAAACTGATATGATGTAATCAAGCTAAACTATGCCCACTTCACTCATAGATTTATACCCAAAAGGAAGCACATCTATATGTCCACCAAAATGCATGCACAAGAATGTTTATGTAAGCATCTTGGTAACAGCCCCAAGTGAAAAACTACCCACATGACCATCAACAGGGTAATGGATAAATGAAATGTGATACCTTCATACTAGGCAGAAGAGAGAATGCAAGACCTAAAGCTATAAAAAAGTAATATAGATGAGTTTCAAAAACTGAAAATTAAGTGAAAGAAGCAAAGCACTGAAAAAATACTTACTGACTGATTCCATTTATGTTAAGTTCAAATACAGACAAAGAGGAATTCAGAGAGTGCTTAGACTTGGATGTCAGTAGAGATCTCAGTTGTGAGTGGAAGGGGGTGATGAACTGCTCAGAGAAACTGGTAATATTCTGTTACTTATTCCAGTTGCTTGAAGACACATATATATTCACCTTGTGAAATTTAATGAGCCGTACTCATGATTTGTGTACTTTTTTGTATGTACATATATTTTCATCAACCCCTCCAAATAAACAATACAATGGTTATATTAAATATTTGACAATATTTTAATCCAAATATCTCCATGTTAAAGTCATATATTTACAAAGTTGAGTGGCTTAAGGCCTGAGAAATATTCATCTAAGCATCATGTTTAGATTTTATGATTTTGTTTTTATAAAGCTCAACTGACATTGGATGAATTTTTCTGAAACTATGGTTTCCTCACTTACTTGTAAGCTTCTGCATAATTACCTATAAAATGAAAATAGAGTGACAGAGTTGGACTCAATTGTGGTTTCTCTACACATGGCTCTTCTGTCCTTCTCTTTGAACTTATAATTAGTGCTAGAGTTGGTAGGTGACTTAAATCTTTGGGCTGACCATGTGACAGCTGGGCCGTGAATCTCAATGGAGTTGCAACACCTATTCTCCACTTCATTGGTCTCACCCAGGACAGCTAACATGGTGGTGATGATGGACAACTCCCATTCCAAGGAACCAAGAGAGTCTACAACTGAAAGCAAGAGAATCCCATCCATCAGCCTTATGGGATCACAGCCCCATCTCAATTAGAGGTGGAGTGGACATCACCATCCCAGAATCCTCAGGATTGGGAAATGAATTATGGACTAAGGTAGATTTCCTGGTATTCTACTATAGACTTATTGTGATTCTAGCAATGGAAGAAATTAAATCATTGATGGGAGGCAGTGGCCACTGGAGGTTCTGAGGGCAGTGAGAGGGAAAAATCGGCATTTTGGGGACTTAAGAATTGTCCTGAATGACATTACAACGACAGATACAGGCCATTATAAATCTTGTCATAATTTTAATGGTTTTAGAGTGGTGTTTTGGTTTTCTTGGCTACTCAAGCCAATACCATGCAAAGGGTTGTTTTAAACAATGGGAATTTATTAGCTCACAGTTTTGAGGCTAGAATTAATTTCAAAGACATCCTCAAGGCAACACTTTCTTCTGAAGACTAGAGTTCCGGAGCTGGCTGCTGCTGATTCTTGGTCCTGGGCAACTCTGTCACATGGCAATGCACATGGCAGCCTCTCCTGGCCTCTCCTTTCTCTAGGTTACCTGACCTTCCGTTTCTTGCTTTCTGTGGCTTTCTTTCTCTATCTGTGTGAGTTTCATTCTGCTTATAAACTCCAGTAACAGGATTAAGACCTGCCCTGTATCACATTTTAACTGAACTAATCTCATCAAAAAGTCCGACTTACAATGGGTTCACATTCACAGAAATGGATTAAGCTTAAGAGTATGTTTTTTTCTGGGGTACATACAACTTCAAACCACCACAGGTGGCTGTGAATTAAATAATATAATCCTGTAAAAAAAAGTTTTCTGTAGTGCCTAGCACAATGTAAGTTCCTCAAAAAAATTTATTGCTCTGATTATAATTGTTGTGATGATTTTCATTTTGGCTGCATTATTTACTCTAAGAGATTTTGATCACAAATTTGCCTTTGAATTAGCTCTGCTCCAGTTTCTGTGACAGTTTATATTTAAATTAGTCTATATGCATGACAGAAAGGCCCTTGGTAAGCCACTTGGGCTCTAGATACCTTTGTGCTTCTCACAAGCCATTTAAATCTGAACAAGCCTGTCTGTCCTCATGGGTATTTTTCACCTTTTAAAAATAATATAAGTGTGATTATACCTTACATTTTTCAAGGCAGGATATTGACTCCGATAGGTTATGTTGCTTAGAGAAAGGTTTTCTAAGAGTTGTGGTTTTATGATATTAAAACCTGAAACAGTGGGGAAAAAAACCAATTATTAATATTTTAGAAAACAAATAAGCAATTCAGGCACATCCTTCTGTTTGAGTAATTTTTGTTCTCTCTTTACAAGAAATATCATAATGATAAGATAAGAAAGCAAAATTATTTCAGATAAACTGTTTGATCTGCATGCTAGTCTTTAAATTAGATTTTCCAAATGTGGTTTGAGCATCTTTTTCTATATCTCTAGGGGTGAAAATACACATGTGAAAGTAAAATTCATAATTTTTAAACTTAATCTGTTGGTTGGTATCCTACATCACATTTACTTTTTACTTAATATTCTAAAGCATAAACATTAATATCTGAACCACTTAATATTGGAAGTATATATTTCTTTTCAATGTAAGAACATAACATTTTTTGTGTGTTCATCCTGCAGAAACAGAATGGATGATCCACACCCAAAATTTGGTTTAAAATAGAGACTGATGATTCCACACACACCAAGAGGGTATAAAAATATTACTTACATAATGAGATCTATGGGGAGAGCAAGGCAGAGCTCCCAAGTAGATAGAAAATGGCTTAAGAAAGTAGAGTAAGGGATGGGCTTGGGATTTTGATTATGATTACGAGTGGGTTCTGGGTAAAGTTTTTCCAAGAGGGAAGCGTCTTCTATCATTTGAATCTCCTCCCAAGGCCAATAGATGAAGATCCTTGACTTTCCTATGAGTTTTCCCAGATGCTAGGCAGAGGGGGAAGAGAGAGGTTTGAGGCTTAAATGATGTCAGCATTCAAGCATCCAAAAACAAAACCAGAGTCTTTATTATACTTCACCCCTGATGTTTGACTCATGAGTTAAATGTGCTGTTTTATTTCATTGCATTTGAACTTGTTTAAATAAGCCAGTATGATGTTGTATAAGGCCTTTATCTAGAGAATGGTAAGGAAGTGAAAATTTCATTGAATGCCTTGTTCAAGAATGTCTTGTATTCTGAGAAATGAGGTGAGTGACTTTGTCACTATAAATGATGTCTGGATCTCCAAAGGCCATAAGGAGTATCTTGCTTAGGGCTTGCACTTTGGCTTTAGTATGTGCAGCAACATATTGACCTAGATTTTGGAATCTGTGATGCCAGAGATTCCCAGAGATCTTTATCCCAAAAGTGGAAACTTTGGGCAAGGAATTATTGCTGCCATTATCAGACAGCCAGACCATTGACAAAGGTATAGTAACCTGTGAAAACGTGCAAATAGGGCTATTTTTTGGCCAGGGAATCCAGTGATAAGATGGTTGCTTAAAGGTTGGCCCAATTGTGCTAACCCTTGCATCTCATCCTCTGTCAGTGATGTCCTGGTTAAGGGATTAAAAACATCAAATCTCTACTGGACCCCATTGCCTGTGATAGTGATGACCCCATCTGTAAAGAATCTGAGCTCCATTTTTGTTCACTCATTTGATCCCAGGTTGGTACACAAGTAGCCAAGGACCTAGGAGAGTGGTGGCCTTCTCCATTACTGTGGTATCTGTCAAGGGACAGAAGACAGGGTAGGCTACCCACTTCTGCAGCTGGGCTCTACCAGAGGTCCCAGATTTGGCTCCACCCTTTAGCAGGGGAGCCATGGTAGTTGTGCCAAGCTTGTGGGGTGCAGTTTTTATGACCCAAAACATACTTGGCAGTTGGGTTTGGAAAGCCACAAGATTAGGGCCAGTAATTGCCCCACAAATGGCATATAGAAATAGTATGGAGCTGAGGAGTGCAGGTTTTTTCATCAGAAGCTAGTGAATAATGTATGGCCATCATGGGGAGTCCAGAGACTAGAGAAGGCATGGAAGGAGGTTGGTAAAGTCTCTACTGTGAAAGAGTTGCAGTGGGCAGGACTAATTGAAGTGTCTTCTGTAATACAATTTGAACTTCTAGAGTCTTTTGTTGGATGCGGTCCCACCAAGGTGTGCTGATTTGCAAGTAACAAGATAAATGTGCTTAAATAAAATTTGTAAATAAGGAATATGTTGCCTCCAGAATCCAAAAAGGGCTTAACATTGTGGGTGATGAAAAGGTCAGTAGCTGTTTCTTGGTTGTATCAGGGAAGAAGCTGCCCACAGTTCACCAAATAGTTTAAATGAAGAACTTAACTGAGGTGTCAGGACCTTGCACTATGTGTGGGGCACTGGCCCATCATGAGCTCTTTTGGGAGTATTTGTATGTCCTGAATGAGTTTGCCAAATGAATCTCCTCAGAGGAGTATGCCATCAATGTAATATCATACCTGTGCTCCTGGGGAAAGGTGGATGCAGCTAAGATCTTACCTGAAAAGATGTATTGGACCCACACCCAATATTTTATTTGGAAATAGGGATTGATAATGAATAGAGACACAAAATGAGAGTATGAAGAGATGTATAATTTACAGAATGAGGTCTCAGGGTACAACAGGCCTCCCAAGCAGGCCCAAAATGGAGAGAGGTCCTACATATATGGTTTAAATCAGTCCTCTCCACCCCCTACCCACTTCTGATAGCAAAATAAGAAACACCCATTGTTTCTTATTGCTTGCTCAGATATGAGGGAAAAGGAGAAGTGTGAGGTTCAGGTTTAAAAGCTGTCAGCAGTAAAACATCAAAACAAGGAGTCAGAATCTATTACATCTTGGAAGAAATAAGTTACTAAAATGACAGCAAAGGAAACAGTAAAAGCAAGTAACATCACTGTCAATACTGTGCACTGGTGGAGATAAAAAGTAAATAGTTTACTAGCTTAAAGTTAAATTCTGAGCTTAGAGGTTATTTCTCCTAGAACAAATAAATATTAGAAGTACCTATATAATGGTGTGGTACATTGAGTTATCTACCCCAGCAAAACATGTTCTTAATCTTAATCCACATTCCTTTGGGTGTGAACCTATTTATAAATAGAGCCTTTCAAGCTGTTATTTTTTAGTTAAATTGTGGCCAACTGAACTAGGGAGGGCCTTAATCCAATTACCAAAGGCCCCATAAAGAGAACTCAGAATTTACAGAAAACATAAATGAGAGAGCAATGCCAAGGAACAAAAAGCTGAGATACAAACCAAGGAATCCCAGGGGTTACCAGCAGCAGAATGTATAAATTCTGGGAAAAAGCAAGCCTTGCCAATATCTTGATTTTGGAACTCTTTTAGCCATGAAATATATGCCAATAAAGTCCCATTGTTAAGCAGCTCTAGCAAAAGATACTTGGTTTTTGATTGGGTGTGATTCTGAGCAACTTCCAAATAGCATGCTTCTACTTGAAAGAAATAATAATAATATATGCTAAGTCTGTTTCAGAAGAGTTGCTACACTTCATGATTCGCTTCCTTAGCATGCTTTCTTCAATTCTGAAATCTGCTTTCTTGGCTACCCTCCTGTATTAGTAAGCCAAAGGAGTGCTGATGCAAAATACCAGAAATCTGCTGGCTTTTATAAAGGGTATTTATTTGGGCTAGAAGCCTACAGTTACCAGGCCATAAAGCATAAGTTACTTCCCTCACCAAGGTCTCTTGCCATGTTTTGGAACAAGATGGCTGCTAAAGTATGCAAGGGTTCAGTGTTCCTCTTCCTCTTAAGGCTCCATGGTCCCAGCTTCTTCCAATATTAGCTGTAGGCTGGGATAAGTCTCGTTTCTCTCCTGGAGCTCATTTCTCTCTAGGCTCAGCTGCTCTGCTCTCTCCACAAGGCCAGCTGTCAGGAGATTGGCTCATCTCTCTTCCTGGGCCCTGCCGTGTCTAATGGAGCCTTCTCTGAGTGCTTACTTCCCGGGCTCCAGGATCAAAACTCCAATTAACTCCTCTGCTTGTCATTTTCTCTCAACGTCCTATTGACATGGCCCAATCAAAGCCTTAGTCATTATTTAATCAAGTAAAAGTGGAACCTCTGAATCCAATACAGTATAATATGCCCAGAGGAGCAGACCAGTTCACCAACATAATCCAATATCTATTTTTAGAATTAATAAACAATATCAAACTGCTACACCTTCCAAACCAATTCACTGAAACTGTGTTTAGCAAGATTACTCCATGAGTTTCATATTCCCATGTACAATGTTCACTACTCTACCGCTAGCAATACTGGACACAGTTGATCACACCTTCCATTCCGGGATGTTTAGGTGTGCAAGAAACCGTGAAGCCATGATTCCTTCTCCTCAACTGTTTCCTCTTCCTGTAAAACACTGCTTAATGTTACAGTGCCCTACGGTTGGTCATGAACCATATCCTCATTTTTAATTATTTTTCTCTAGCTCAGAGATTGTCAAACTATAACCCTCACTTCATAT
The DNA here is from genome assembly GCA_029593785.1 of Cabassous unicinctus. Classification (NCBI taxonomy): domain Eukaryota; kingdom Metazoa; phylum Chordata; class Mammalia; order Cingulata; family Chlamyphoridae; genus Cabassous; species Cabassous unicinctus. The sequence continues at coordinate 12,992 of JAQZBX010003157.1, forward strand.
CCTACCTGCCACCTGCTTTTGTGTGTCCCATGAGCCAAGAATGGTTATAACATTTTTAAATGGTTAAAAAAATTAACATAGAATAATTTTTGTTGCACATGTTAATAGTATTTCAGCATCTGCAAATAACATTTCACTGGAACACAGCCATCCTTTTTTGTTTAACGGGTTGTCCATGGCTGCTCTGGCCCTAAAATGTCAGAGTAATTGCAGCAGTGAAGATATGACATGCTCCCATCACTTAGAGCTGCTGATTGGCACACTCAAAAGACAGTTTTGAGTGCAATGTGTATCAGAGGGCCACAATATTTTTCATCACCAAGACTGACTTCATAATTCGTAGAACCCAGTGCAAAATGAAAAGGTGAGGACCCTTGTTCAAAAAGAAGGGAAAAAGTTGTTAAAGGTCCTAAAATATAAAGTTTATTCCTTTCTCCACAGCCTCTCTCTCAAATTGTCATGGTGCTTTTGTACAGCACTTAATCAAGTTCTGATTAAACACTAACGTTTTAAATTAGCAGCATGATTTTTTTTTTACCACTTGTCTTTGTGAGTTGTTAAACTCATATGAGCTGTTAAACTCATATGCAGAATCACAGAAATTACATGACCCATATTTCGTAGCTCCTATATGCACATATATTTTATTCTTACCAGAAGAGTGAAAACACTGTATCACTACACAAAACTAGCTCAGCTGTTTTAATTTTATTTCTTAATAAACACTCATTCTATCGGCACTCTCTAATTTTAATTTACTGAGGAATAAGGAAGGATGAAAAGAAAAGGAATTGTAGGTTATCACATCTTTCCCCTTTCCTTTGTGTCATTATTTTCAGCAAAACTGGCTGAAAAGAGAGTGTAAACTATAACGTACACTATAGTCCACGGTTAGTAGCAATGCTTCAACATGTGTTCATCAATTGTAACAAATGTACCACACTAATGAAGGATGTTGTTAATGTGGGAAAATGTGGGAGGGGGAGTGGCTGGGACATATGGGAATCCCCTATATTTTGATGTAATTATTTATGCAATCTAAAGTTTCTTTAAAAATAAAAAAAAATTTAAAAAAATTAAAAAATTAAAAAAAGGGAAGTGACATGAAGAAAAGTGGATATGATAGGGTTTCTTGATTGTTCATGTTGATTGGATTGCCATGGTCAACTTTCTGCAGTCAAAGCAAATTCTTGCTTTCACAGTCAGTGAAGCCTCTTCAGAGTGTCAGCTTCCATGTCCTTTATATGCACATTTTAACTTCTGCAATTTTATGTCTAATAGGTAAGTTAAAACACGAAGTGTCCAAATCAAATCCACTGATTCTTCCCATCCAGAAGAGTACACTTTCATTAGCCTCACTGAGATATAATTCACATAACATAAATTTCACCCTTTTAAATGGTAAAATTCAGCAGGTTTTAGTATACAGACAAAATTGTGCGACCATCACTACTATTTAATTCAAGAAAAAAAATTTATCACACTAAAAAGAAATCCAGTTCCATTTGCCCCAGATCCTGCAATCACTAACCTACTTTCTGCCTCTATGGATTTGTCTCTTGTAACAACATTTCATATGGATGGAATCATACATTATGCGGCTTTTCATGTCTATCTTCTTTTACTTAGCATAATGTTGGCAAGATTCAGTCATGCTGTAGCATGTATCAGTACTTCATTCCTTTTTATGACCAGATACTATTCCATTTCTAGGAATTTTGTTTATCTAGTTATCAGTTGATGGAAATTTGGGCTGTTTCCACTTTTGGGCTATTATGAATAGTTTCTCTTGTGTTTGTGCCTGGAAGTAGAATTGCTAGGTCATATGACTACTTTATTATTAAAAAACGTTTAACATTAAAGAAAATGTCAAATTTTTTCCCAAAGCATGTGTACTATTTTAATTTGCGCTAGCAATGTATAAGGGTTTTAATTGCTCCATATTCTTGCCAAAATGATTAATAATAGTCATCCTAGTGGATTCAAAACAGAATCTCATTGGGATTTTGATTTGATTTCTGTAATAACTAATGATATTGAACATCTTTAATGGAATTATTACCCATTTATATATCTTCTTTGGAGAACTGTCTATTCAGATAATTTGGCCAATTTCTTAATTGGATTACTTGTCATTTTGTTAAGGAGTTGTAAGAGTCATTTCTAAATTCTTATATCATTATCTTGCCATATATGTTTTATTAATGAGTTGTAAGAGTACTTTCTATATTCTTATATCATTATCTTGTCATATATATTTTTATTAATGAGTTGTAAGAGCCCTTTCTATATTCTTATATCATTGTCTTGTCATATGTTTTGCAAATATTCTCTCCCATTCTTCATGCCATCTTTTCACTTTCTTGATGTTGTTATTTGCAGGACAAAAGCTTTAATTTTTATGAAGTTCAGTTAATTATTTTTTATGGTTCAGACTTTTGGTGTTTATATAAGAAATCTTTGCCTAAACCAAAATCAGAAAAATGTATACCTTTGTTTTCTTCAAGAACCTTTTAGTTTTAACTCTTACATTTATGTGTTTGGTACATTTTTGAGTTAATTTTTGTATATGATGTGAGGTAGGAAGTACCATGTCACTCTTTTGCACAGGAATATACAACTGTTCCAGCATCATTTGTTAGAGACTATTCGTTCTCCATTGGATTGTCTTGGTGCCCTGGCTGGAAAATCAACTGACCTTAAACAGAGGATTTATTTCTGAACTGCCAGTTCCTTTTAATTAAACTATATGTTTTTTGTTATGTCTGTAAAATACTGTTATAATTGCCATAGGTTTGTGGTAAGTGAGTAAGATAGTGGAAATTCTTGTCCTGTACCTGATCTTAAGAGAAATGCATTCCATCTTTTACCATAAAGCGTGATGTTAGCTGTGGGTTTTTCATATAGGCCCTTTATAAGGTTGAGGAGTTTTGTTCACTTCTATACCTAGTTTGTTGAGTGCTTTTATGGTGAAAGGGTTTTGGATTCTGTCAAATGCTTTCTCAGTGTCTGTTGATAAGAATCATGGAGTATTTGTTATCTATTATGTTAATATAGTGTATTACATTGATTGGCTTCCAGATACTAAACCAAACTTGCATTCCTGGGATAAAACCCAATTAGTCATTCTTATGGATTTAATAGTGTCTCATAAACAGATATGCTAAAGTTCTTATCTCCAGTATCTCAGAATATGAACTTATTGGGAAATAGGTTTATTACAGGTGGAATTCGGCAAGTTAGTATGAGGTCATACTGGAGTAGGTAGTGTCCTTAATCTCTCATGACTGTTGTCCTTATAAGAGGACAAAGTTTGGACACAGACAGACAGAAAAAAAGGGGAGAACACCTGTGACAATTTAAGCAAAGAAAGCCATGGATTATCAGCAAGCCACCACCAGAAGCCAGGAGAGTGGCATGGAACATGTTCTTCTCTACAGATGTCAGAAGAAGCATGCCCTGCTAACACACCGATTTCAGACTTCTTGCCTTCATAACTGTGAGACAATACATTTCCGTTTTTTAAACTACAGTTTTTGGTTCTTTGTTACAGTAGCTCTTGCAAATTAAGACAGTTGTGGCTTGTAATAATTTTTATATGTGGCTGGATTTGGTTTACCAGTGTTTTGTTGAGGCTTTTGCAGTCTTATATTCATTTGGGATATGGGTCTATAGTTTTCTTGTAATGTCTTTGACTGGTTTGGTTGGTATCAGAGTAATATTGGCCACATAGAATGAATAGGGAGGTATTCCCACCTTTCGTGCTCCTTGAATAATTAATGAATATTTGCGTTAATTCTTCTTTATACATTTGGTAAAATTCACCAGAAATTCCACCTGGGCCTGAGTTTTCCATTGTGGCTTATTTACCTCTTAATATAACCTATTTAAAAATTTTGATCTAATCAGATTTTTATTTCTCCTTGAATTAGTTTTAATAGTTTCTATAGAAATGTGTCCAGTTCTTCTAAGTTTTCTAATGTGTTGGCAGGCAGTTGTTTATAATATTCTATTATATTAAGAACTCATTTTTATTACCCTAAGCTTTTTCATTATAATCTCTCTTTTATTCCTGATTTAATATTGTGAGTCTTCTCTGATTTTTCCAGGTAATTCTTCCGAAGATTTGTTACTTTTGTTGATCTTTACAAAGAACCAACTTTTGGTTTCATTGACTATCTCTATTATTTTTCTATTAGTTATATCATTTGCTTTCACTATAATTTTTATTTTTTTAATTTTTACTTATTTTGTTTTTCATTTTTTCCACTTCCTTTTAGTTTCTTAGATGATTAAATTCTTGATTTGGGAGATTCTTCCTTTATAATATACCTTTATAATATAGGTGTTACAGTTATAAACATCCCTCTAAAACACTCCTTAACTACATGTCATTCGTTTTGGTATATTGGTCTTTCATTTTCACTCATCTTTTTGCATATTTTATAATTTTATTGTGAATTTTTCCTTAACTTGGCTATTTCTGGAGTTTGTTATTTAATTTCCACATATTTGTGAATTTCTGAAATTTGCTTCTGTTATTGTTTTCTAATTTAATTCTGTTGTGGTCAGAAAGAATGTTTTGCATGATTTCATTCACTGTAATATGTTTATGTATATGGAGTGTGTTGAAGGATATCCCATGTGCACTTAAAAAAATTATTCTCTTCTTTTTTGGGTGGAATGTTCTACAGATATCTGCCAGACCTAGCTGAGTTATATATTTCCTTGTTAGTTCTACCTAATTGTTCTATCCATTCTTGAAAATGGGGTATTGCCTTTTTTTTCTTTTTTCCTGAATGCCTATTTCTCCCAATTTCATCAGGTTTTGCTTCATGTATTTTGGGGTTCTGTTAGGTCTGTGTATGTTTACAATTTTTATATCTTCTTGACATTTTAGCATCATAAAATATATACCTTTGCCTCTATTAGCAATTTTTGTCAATGTATATTTTGTCTGATATTAGTGTAGTCACTTCAGCTCTCTTTTGAAAACTGATGCAGGATAGGTCTTTATCCATCCTTTTACTTCCAAGCTTTTGCATCTGTACACCAAAGTATGTCTCCTGTAGACTGCATATAGATGGACCATGTTTGCCTTTTCATCCATTCTGTCAATCTTTGCCTTTTTTTTTGGAGTGTTTAAATTCTTTACAGTGAATGTAATTACTAATAATTTAAGATTTATACCTTCCATGTTAGGTTTTGCATTCTATTTGTTATGTTTTATTTTCCTCAATTCATTTCTGCCCTTTTTGTGTTAAGTAAATAGTTTCCATTGTTCTGTTTTAATTCCCTGTTGTTTCTTTTACTAAATAATTTTGGCTATTTTCTTAGTGGTTATCTTGGGGATTACAATTAAATTCTAAGCTTAAATCAATCTAGTTCAGATTAATACCAGCATAATTGCAATAATACACAACACATTGCTCTAATTTACCTCTGTCTCCTAACCACTTCGTTTGTACTATTGTCATCATACAAATTACACATTGATACAATATTAAACAACGGATTTGTAATTATTGCATGCATTTGTAACTTAAATCAGTTAAGAAGAGTGTTACAAACAAAAAAAGGCATTTATACTGTCATATTTATCTTTGTAGATATCTTTACCAGTGTCCTTTATATCTCCATGTGGATATAGTTACTGACTAATGTCATTTCATTTCAGTTTTAAGGACTTGCTTTGGTCTTTCTTGTAGTTTAGCTCTGATAATAAGGAATTATCCAATTTTTGTTTATCTGGGAATGAGTTAATTTCTTCTTCATTTTTGAAGAATGATTTTGCTGGATATAGAGTTCCAGATGCTTCACCTCTTCTGAAAATCACAATTAAAATCACTTCTGATAAATACTATTTTTCTTCATAGCAGCTAATAATCTCTGACATTAAGTTAAAATTGATTCTTTAACTATATGCCCCTTTCAACTGCAGTTACTTATCCAAACACACAAAATTTCTTGAGTGACATTCCAATTTTCTCAAAGATGGCATATAACTGATTCTTTGTAGATGCATAAGGAAAAAGTTAATTCATTCCTTATAACTAATATCTTGGCATATTAAGAATTAATTTTCTTGTGAAATCCCATTGGGAAAGGCTAATAAACTATCAGAAGTATGAATATATGCTCCATTAAAATGTCATGTCTGATTTGTTTATCAAGCTATCTTTAGTCCTATAATAGTTTCTGAGGCACACTAGAAGCTCCATAAATACTTTGTGAATGAATGAAAGATTATTTCTGTTTTAGACTGTATTAATTCTATATGGACATTTGTCTTGGTTTGTTGGGCTGCTGTGATTGTTTGGAACTGTCCGTACCCCAGAAAAACATGTTCTTAAAGTTAATCCATTCCTGTGGGTAAGAATCCATTGTAATAAGGACTTTTTGATGAGGCTATTTCTTTTAGGTGTTACTCACCTTAATAAGAATGGGTCTAATCTTATTACTGGAGTCCTTTATAAATGAATGAAATTCAGACAAAGAGACAGAGAAGCAAGAATCTGAAATCAACGAAAACCAGAAGACAAAACAGAGATCAGCAGAGGTCTCCATGTGCCTTGCAGTGTGACAGAGGAGCCAAAGATCACTGGCAACCAGTCTTTGGGAAGAAAGCATGCCCTCATAATGCCTTGATTTGGACATTTTCTTGGTCTCAAAAAACATGAAAGGATAAAGTCCTATTGTTTAACCCAATCCGTTTCATGGTATTTGCTTTGAGAAGCCTAGGTAACTTAAACAGCTTCTGTGATAAATACTCCACAATTGTTTGGCTTGAACAGTGGGAATTTATGGTCACACACTTTTGTAGGCTCAAAGTCTAAAATCAGGATCTCAACAAGCTAAGCTTTTCCCCAGATTCTGTCACATTCAGGTGCTGGCTCACCACAGTCCCTGGGGTCTCTTGGCTTGCAGCTCTGTCACCATCACGTGGAGACTTACATCATTTTCTGACTCTTCTGACTTCTGGCTTCTACTGAATGGTTGTCTCTGAATTTCCTCTGTTTATAAAGATTCTAGTCAAGTGGATTAAGGCAACCTTGATTCAATTTGATCTCATTTAAGAAAAATCTTTGGAGATCTATTTACAAATGAATCCATACCTTAACTAATAACATGTTCAAATTCTTATTTACAATTGGACTCATACCCACAGGAATATAGATTAAGGTTTGAAAATATCTTTATGGAGGACATGGTTCAATCCAAGTAAAAATAGTTATTATAATTAAGTAAAGCTGTCTTTTCAAATTTTTTTTTTCAAAGAAAAAAAGGGGAGGGGTTATTTAAACCTCTGGAATAGAAGTGCAAAATGTAACCTTAAATAATTATCCATGGCAGACATTTCTGGTTGCCTAATCAATGCCCATTCTTCTTTTCTTACTTATTAATTGAATATAGATTTTCTTTGGATCAGCACTTTTCAGCTAGAGTTTGCCATGTTAACTATTTCTGTTAGTATGGAACTTCCGCGAAAGCAATTGTTCGGTTGATAGAAAGGAACAGGACCCCTGGCAGAAATTTTTTTACCTCGTTTCTTGCTCTTTCCCTCTCAAACATTCTTCTTGTTTTTAATAAAGATGCAATTAAAACATTGAGAAACACCAAGGAATAGAGCCATTGGTTAGGGGAATTGATGAAGGACTGAGTTCTGATATCATTTATGGAGCTGTCAAACTGTCACATCAGCCCTGAATTGCTTATCTTCAAAATCCGTTTTATGTGAGAGGTGAAAAAAGTCTCCTTTTTGATTGTTCTACCATGCTCAGAGTTCTTATAATTCTGCAAACACAATACTGATTGAAATATTATTTATTTCAGATACATTGTTAACCCAGGATCCATGGTCCCTAGTGTCAATGTTTCAGTTTTAAGATGTCTGCAAATGTTTTGAGCTAGCTTATTCCCCCAAGCAGACTGAAACACAGAATGGTTAAAAATAACTTGCCTAATTTCACACAGTTGGTAGCAGAAACATGAGATGAAAAAAGCCATGTTTCCTGATCCCTTTATATGCTGCTCCTTCCATTTTATATTATTCCTTCTATGGAAAAGTTGTTACTTTCTCATTTGTAATAATAGCCTATGAATATAAAATTATTGGGTATTTCCTCATAATGTGTCACCTTTAATTTCATATATACCAATATGGACAGATTTGCAGCTTGCTTGTTAAGAAAAAAATCTGATAATGTTGCATAAATCACAATTATAAGTGAAATAAAATCAGCAAAACCTGGAAACTGGAATTTTAATAAGAAATATTACTATGCCCCCCCAAACTCAACACAGATTTAGTTCATGGGGAAAAGAAAACAGTTGTATTTGAAAGCAAGTGAGACTTTGAATACTGATGATCATATGGTAAGACTTACATTTTCTTAGAATTAATTTTGACTATTCTGGCAGATACTTCTAGAGCCCACCCTTGCCAAATCCTCCTGTCCTTCTAGTTATATAGGAAGATTATAACCTCCACCTACTTTGCTGTTAGGCAGGGCTGTATGATTAGTTCCAGTCAATTAATAATGAGCAGAAATGGCCTGAGTTACTTCTGGGCGGAAATATTTAATGGCTGGTGTGAGATTGCACAATGTAGGTCTGATCTCAATTCATCATGAGACCCTATAGGAAAAGTGTACCTGGAACCCAGGGGATTCTCTGGGCTACCTCTTAATATTTCTATGCCTAATAGGAAGTGTGAATGCAAAACTACAGTAGCTAAAAACAAGGCAGTGTTATTGAAGATTCATATCATTCCAGAATGCAGGCTTGGATAACTCCACCATGTAGAGAACCAAGACAAGAAGAGGTTCTGGGTGAGAGCAAGAGATATAAGAGAGTGTATAATTGAAGAAGGAAGCCATACATATTAACTATAGGCTATTGATCAACTTCAGAAATGAGATTTTTGCAGGTTTATATAATTTCTTTTGTTGTCATATCCCTATACTTGTTGCAGGTCCAAACTATTTTTTTCTCCTCCCTCCTTCTTCCTATTTTAAATTTATTCCCAAGTTGTTCAAACTTAACTTTACAATTTTGTCTTTAAGTAATAGTATATACATTGGACTGTGCCTAAATTTGAGGAGTATTTAATACAACCAGGTAGATTCTACGACTCCAGGGATTGCACTTCCCCTCATTTTGGGAAAGGGGTAAGAATGTTGTCATATGTAAAAAGGATGGCTGTATCCTTTTAGGTGAAAAGAGAGTTTTTGTTTGTTCTATTGTGCAAGTGTTTATATGCATATAGTAGGTTACATATAGAATTGAATGGACTGTGCTAGTCATCAGTTTTTGTAACCTCAACTCCAAATCTGCTCATTACCTGCTTTTTGAAAATTGAGCTGGAATCCTTGAGCATTTCCCCTTGTAGAATGTATCGTGTCACACCCTGTTAGCTGAGGGTGCCATAGGAACATTGCAAGGGTCTTCTTTTCCCCTCAGTTCCCTTGTGCCTGTTTTGCTACTTCCAGCTGTTACTGCATTTGGAAAGGCATTTGGAAAAAGACCTTGACCACAAAGGTAAAATATTAAATACAAATGAGTTTTTATGGCTAAGAGATTTCAAAGTGAGTCTGAAGGTCATTCCAGAAGTTACACTTATACACTTTTCAGTAGGATGTCACTGACTGTCCTTAGTGTTCTAGAGATATCCAGACACTTTTGGCAAGGCAGGTAATCTCAGGAATTCGGCACCCTATCAGTGGGTGTTACCTTGGAATATATGTTCCCCAATGTAACAAAGTTAGATTCATTTATAATTTCCCTAAACATGGCTCTTCTGCCCCTTTTATTTGAAACTATAATTAGTACTATACTCATTAAATATATGTCCCAGGGACTTAGATCTTTGGTCTGTTCATATGTCAGTTGAGCCCTGAATCTCAGCAGTGTTGCAACACTTACTCTCCAGTTCATTAGACTTGCCCAAGACAACTAACAAAATTATGATAATGGACAACACTCATTCCAAAAAACAGAGAGTATCTACAACAGCAAACAAGACAGTTCCATCCATCTGCCCATAGGATCTAAGCCTCCTCTCAATCAGAAACAGAGTGGGCATCACCTTTCCAAAATCCTCAAGATTGAAGAATGAACAAACATAAGGGGGACATGCAACTATGGACCAAAGTAGACTTATTATTCTGGCAATGGAAAATCTTGTAACACTTATATAAAGGCAGTGTCACCAGAGGTTCTGAGGGAAGGGAAAGGGGAAAATAGGTGTGAATGACATTGCAATGACGGATACAAACCATTATACATTTTGTCAAAACTTATAAAAATTTGTGGTGTAAATTGTAAACTCTAATGTAAACTATTGACCACAGTTAGTAGCAATGCTTCAATGTGTTCATCAATTGTAACAAATGTACCACACTAATGAAAGATGTTAATGGGGAAAAGTGTGGAAGGGGGAGGAGGATATCTGGGAATCCCCCTGTATTTTTCATGTATATTTTATGGAATCTAAAGCTTCTTTTTTTAAGAAAATGAAAAAATAAAAAAAGAATTTAATTTTTAAAAAGGCTCGTATGTGGACCTGAGCTGAGTGCTCAGTCCCAGCTCTGCTCCCTGGGAGAGCTTGCAGACCTGGCCCTGGTCTGCTGACTACCTCATCAGGGCTGATCCCAATACAGACAACACCCCCCTAGGTTTTGCATCTCCTTGCCTGCAATTGTACTCCCTTAGCCTCACTCTCTTTGCACGTCTGCCTGCCATCCTCTGCAAACCTGCATACCGAATGTTTTTTAAAAATTATTATTACTTTTATGTTATCCTTCCTGATGCAAACATTGAGCCCCCAGCACTCCTGCTATTTGCACAGCCTCACAATTGTGGACAATTCTTGGCCCAGGCAAGTCAGTGACAATTTTGAAAAGTAGTAAATGACAAGAATTAAGATTTAGACCTAAGCAGCCCTGCTGAATGAGAGTTAGCAACTGTATATGATTCTTTCCTAGGAACTAGACATGAAAGATAAAAATACATAGATTCTGCCTTTAAAAGCTGATGCTTTGGGGGCAGAAAGACATAAGAACAGAAATTTCGATATAACATGAGAATGATTGCAGTAGAAGAATAATCTAGGACTACAAAAATAGAGAGAGGGTGCACTAAGAGAGGGCAGGGTTTAGGATGAGGTGATTCCTGAGCAAGACTTAAAGAATGAGTAGGAATTATTTAGATGAGCAAGGTAGTGTTACATAAAAAAGCACTGATTCATTCATTCAACAAATGTTTATTTCTACTCTGTGCCCAAGACTATCCTGGGGCTAAGGATATAGCAGTGAATAAGTCAAAGAAATGAAAACATTGCTGTGTGCCTGTGTGTGTGAGTATGTGATTATGTTTGTGAGGGTGTGAGTGTGGGTGTGCCTGTGTGTGAGTGAGTGTGTGTAAATGTGTGTGGACACATGAGTGCCTGACTGTGTGAGCAAGCATATGTGATGAGTGCGTGTGTGTTTGTGACAGTGTGAGTGTGGGTGTGCCTGTGTGTGACTATGTGTGTGTATATGTATGCGTGTGTATGTGCGTGTGTGTACGTGCCAGAGTGTGTGAGTGTATGTTTATGTGTGTCTGTGCATGTGTGAGTGATTTTAGTTCTAAAAATAAATCAGAAAAACAAACTGAAGTGGATGTTAAAGTTTATTAGTGGTTTCTTTTCTCAGAAGTAAGACATAAATAAAAACCATTTTCTTTACAGGCTCATTAGGAGGAGGAGAAAACCTCCAAATGGAGAAGGATATAAGCTTTCTGCAATTGCAGCATGCTTGGAGTCACACAGCTGGCAGGTATGTACTCGTGACTTGAAGGGGCTGAGAGGAAAGAGGCAGCACAGCTGAGAACTGTTAAACCTGAACCTGGCTGTGGTGGATGGGGTGATGCGAGGGTGCAGATTTATGTCTGCCCAGAGTCCATGTCTATACCTGATTTCTCTTCACAAAGGGAGCAGACCCTATAAGACCACCACCTCCCTCCAGCCAAGTGGTGACGTGCCACTTAATGTTTCTCTCAGAACGTCTCGATTTCATCCAAGCGATCCAAGGAGAAGCCAAAGTGTTTTTCTACTCTGCACAGCCCTAGAAGTATATGCAATGTTGGAGGAAGTATGGATTTGGTGGAATTCACTGTTTCCATCCCCAGGAATGTGTCCATAACTCAGAGTCCATTACCTTAAATGTAGTTCACAGCTCTGAGTTATCGGCTACTCTTTTTCAGATTAATAAAATTGAGAATCCAATCATCTCTCCTTTTATTTTTTTAGCTTTATTGTTAAAGAAATTTTAGATTACAGAAAAATTAAATTGAAAATATAGGAACTTCCCATATACCTCACCTCCTTACCCTTTCAAATTTTCCCCATTTAATAACATCTTTCATTAGTGTGGTACATTTGTTACGATTGATAAACACATATTGAAGCATTGCTACTAATCATGTTCTATAGTTTACATTATGGTTTACATTTTGCACCATACAATTTTATAGGTTTTGGCAAAATGTATAATGGCCATATCAGTCACTGAAATATCATGCAGAACAATTCAAATGTCCCTAAAATGCCCTGTGTTCCACCTGTTCATCCCTTCCCCTCCTCTCAGAACCTCCATAACCACTATCTTTATATCAATATTCCAAGTTCTTCTATTAGTAGAATAATAATAAATCTACTTTTGTCCATGATTGTATTACCCCCTTATGTTTGTTCCTTCCTCAATCTTGAGGATTTGGGGATGGTGATGCCCACTCTGCTTCAGATTGAGAGGGGGCTTAGATCTTATGGGGTAGAGGGAAGGAACTGTTTTGCTTGCAGTTGTAGATACTCTTTGCCTTTGGGGATGAGTGTTGTCCATCATCATCATTTTGCTAGTTGTCCTGGGCGAGTCCTATGAGTAAGTGTTGGCTGCATCTCTGCTGAGGTTCAGAGTTCAACCAGCATAGGTACAGACTGAAGATTTAAGTCTCTGGGACAATATTTAATGGGTATAATGCTAGTTATAGGTTCAAATAAAAGGGGTAAAAGATTCATGTGTAGGAAAATTATAAATGAGTTTAACTCTGTTACGTTGGGGAAATAGGTTATTATATCATACATTCCAAGGTAAGGCCCACTGATGGGGTGCTGATTTCATGGTTGTCTGCCCTGCCTATAGTGTCCAGATGTCTCTAGAGCCCTCAGAAGCACCCCTGTTTGAGGCTTGTTTACTGTGGCAGTCAGTGAGATCCTGCTGAGACGTGCATAAGTGTAACCTCTGGAATGACTTCCCGACTCACTTTGAAATCTCTTAGCCCTAAAAATATCATGTCCTTGTATTCACAAACCTTAGTTCCCAAATTGATCTTGTTCCCTCTTCTTGATTTCCAATGTTGGTCTGTAAATCTCCAGCTGTTTCATTTACTCCAAAAGACTTTTATTTAGGAATGAGAATGTTGTTCAAGATATGAATATATATTTAATTTTATAAATATGCATATTATAACTTCTATTATTACTTATAGGAATACAGAAAACAAATGAAATAATTCTAAGGTTCAGTGAAAGAGTTTTATTCTAAAATTAGATTCCAGGAATATAACCTCAGTTGAAACGTAACTTCTAATTTTATTTGTTTCAGGTTTGGAAAAGTTTAAATACACCTAATACAGTTTTATGTAAAAAGAAAGTTCTTCACTGAGTCTTTTTCTCTCAAAAACCACTTCTTATAGTTCAGGTCTGCTAATATAGCACCCTTGATTAGATTCTTGCATAGCGAATGGGAATAAAAAGCAAAACTAACTTCACGTCACATAAGGTAGAATTGCCTCAGGGCATAAATTGGAATATCATTCATTAAAGCAATTATAAAACACTGGAGATAATTTAAATATTAAATATGAATATTTTGCATACAACATTTTTAAAATCATAATTTTTTCATGGCCCCTTGCCCTTCCTGAATGTTCCCCTTTTTAAATGTATAGCTCTGACATCAGAAACAATGACTGAATCTTAAAACTGGAACTGTTCCTCAGCTATAGCCAATACCAAGCTCTTTACCCCATGGATCATTATGTTAGCAAAGGAAATGCCATTGCCTCATGAGTTCAGCTATCAGTGTTTGCCATTTAATGAACATTTTAATATCTCAAACCCATTTGAACCATCCTTCATTTGTAGATTACTAAAAGAGTTTAACCTTCAAATAGCTCCCCAAATCTATTAAATGTTATTTCAGTAAGATGTCTCACGACCTTGATTCCTGTGATTTGTTTCTAGTTAGCAAACAAAAAGCAAGTGGGTGGAGGTGGGGGACAAAAATCCAGAGAGACAGAAACAAGAGACAGACAGACCTAGCCTAATATCACTATCTCAAGAAATATTTATATTTGTATATTTGAGATAATTCTGATGTGGGATGCAGTTAATATTCTCTAAATAATTCCATAACTTGGGAGAATTTTATAGAATAATAGCTTTGAAGTGAGTTTTGCATAAAAAATATAGACTAGATCTGGTTTTGGAGGCAGAAAATATCTCCTGGTCTGGTGACTTTACAGTCTTGTAAAAAACTACACCAAGAAAAATCATAAACTTCATCATCATTCACTTGAACTAGCTGGCTCTACATTCCCTCATCTCACAAGTCAGGCTTAATTAAACCCTAAGCAATAACTAGTCTACTTTTAATTCTCAATGAACAGCTACTAGCAAATTTGTGTTAAAGGGTGGGCTTAAGAAAGTTGGCTTACTCTGTCTGTAAAACACTAGAACTTTCTCTAAGAGTCTCCTATATGTGTTTAATAGTAGAATTGAACATGGATTAGAATATCTGCCTCTCAGCCAGTTGTAAATTAAGGTTGGTATTTTATGGGAGGTTATATCTGTGATTCTTAATCATTTCAGAAGAAATGCAATAACATGATATAGGAAAAATTATCTCACATTGGGGAATAAGTATTAATTTTTTATAGTAAGATATCTAGAATAGAATTTGGGTCATTCCCAAAGTATGTTTGTCACTGTAATGGGATTTCAGAAAGAACAAAACTTGTTGATGCAGCAGAAAGCTATTGATGTCCTACATCCCTGGTAAGGAACATCTTTTGCCTAAACAATAAAATAGAAACAAACCAAACAAAGAAACAAACTTCCGTAAACTGTTTCCTTGGAGTTGTAGAACATCTTGTTGTCATACTGCTCTTGTTGAGCATCACTGAAAGAACGAGAAACAACAAATTACTAATGCAATTATTTATTTATTGTTTTTATTTTAAAATTAGTAATGTATTGATTAATTATTTATGTAAATTCTCTCTAACAACAACTCTCCTGTAGATCAGTTCATATATTTAGAATATTTGACATTTTGCCCAACTAATAAGGAAAGCTGATTGTGAGGTTGAATTGTCCTTTGATGTCTTCTTTTAGGACAGTGTGTGTGATGTCACACACACAGTGAGAGATGAATCCTACTAAAAGTGGGATGCCTCACTGCTGAAGCACCATAGTCGAGTCATGATAGCTATCCGGAGATGTGGGGCTATTCCTGGATGTGCAAATCACTCCACCTGGAAATGATGTGGTCAGAATTTGAGATGTTTTAGGTACTTTTGTAAAATGTGTGTTTAGGAGCAGAAATGATATCAGTTGATAAAGCCCATGTAATTTACAAGGTTTACATCAAAACAATAGTCTTGAAGATTCGGAAATAAACCTTTATTTGTAATGTTCTTTGCATTTGTATTCATTTTATTTTCAACACAGGATGTGCAGAAGAGGAGATTTTTTTTTATTCCACTCTAAATATACCATGACATATATGTTAGTGAATTTAGAACTATTTATGAACTATTTTCTGTATCTTTTGAGAGAATTGCTCACAAACGTTCCCCTAAAACCCACACAAATAGAAATAAGTTAGCACGACATAAGCTCAGGAAAGCATGAACAGGCAATGCTGTAAAATAGGAAGTCTTTGGAGAAATCAGTTAGAGAGCAGGGTTCCATCCTGTGTTTGCCTTTGCCAAGTTGCTTCAGCTTTCTTAGGACCTTGCATTTATCAAAGGGAGGTAGTAATAATAAAAGCTTCCTCATTTGGTTGCTGTTATGTGTAAACAAAACTGCTGGTAAAGTACTCTGACGAGCATACATAGTAAACTCTCAATAAATATTAACTATTGATATTATCATCTTTGGTGCCAGGTAGATATGGGTTAAAATATTGATTGTAAAGGTTATTAAAAGAGTGACATTAGGGTGGTGATTCAAACACTCTGAGGATGTTCCATCATCTGTAAATTAGATATAACACCTAACCTATAACACCTGTTAGATATAACACCTAAGCTATAATACCTATTAGATGTAACATGTAACATACAACACCTATAGTTATATAACTGTAACCCTCAGAGTACCATAGTGACCATTATATAATATTCTGTGTGTGTTTGTCTAATGCATGATGCCTGGCATATAAGTGTTTGTGCATAATAAACATTAGTCCCGTATCCATCATACTCACATTGTAAATATGTAAATAAATATGTATAGTAAATCTGCATTTGTTTTTATATTGCCTATCAGACAACGGACAAACTCCAAAAGTCCTACTAGAAGCCCACAGAAATTGAAACACTCCCTCACATGCATGTAAGCTGGTAAGTTGAGGCTGGAAATAACAAGGGCATGATGGATTTGGAAATTAAACATTGGCAAGATTTTAAGGTATCAAGCTGAGATTAGAGTTCTTCATGGATTGAAACTTCCCACTTCAGGGAGATAAATATGCATGAAGAGCAATATGTTACCCTTTACCATACATGAATGTGTCTAGATTGTCTGAGAGATCATCATCCCCAGCAATGAGCCTAGGACCTCCACTTTCCAATCAAATTCACAGACTTGTTAGCAATGTCAGCTGGCCATCTGTATGTTTATAAAGATACATTTAATTTTGTACACACAGGAAGTAACACCACTTGGTGTGGAGTGAATGTCATGTCCCAACCATCTCAAATGTCTCAATGCTTGAATGAACTCAGTTAAGTGCCAAGCCAGCTGTGTCCACTGTGGACACCCTTCTATGTCATTTTAAAAGCTCTACTTGGAAAGATCTTAAACCTTCAAGGATGATAAAGGTTATCTGTGCCAAAGTATACAACCCTGCCCCTTCTTTGGTCTGTAGCAAAGCAGGGGTGGAATTACAACATAACTACATGTTTCTCCAAGTCTCCCTGACAACATCAGGACAGCTTCCCAGCTGATGGGAACGTGCTAGGTGAGGAACACAGTTATTAGTACATCATGGTATGTTCAAAAACATTGAATCAGTTTGCCTACATGGAGGCTGTGGATTGAATGGCTTGAGGTTTCATCTAGGTGAAATAAGTTTGTAATTGCATTTGTTTTTCCTGTATTTAATAAATTATTTTGGAACCAGAGACATTTTTTCAAATGTGTCTTCAACATTCTGCCATACATTTATTCAAACACATACTTCATTTATTTCTTATGAGGAAAATTGCATCCAGTTTATACTTGTTTGCTTTTTATTGGGTGAGAAGTGGTCAATGTAAAGTAAAATGAGTAAACTGTGACAATTTAAAGAACTAACTGACAATTTACTAACCTCTGCTTTGTTTTTAGATGAGTTAATACATTTTATTCTATTCAAAATTAGGAATGAAAAAAAAGAGTCTCCATATTCTAAGGGAGTCTTGTAGTCATGGTAACATCTAACAATCAAGAACCAATTGTAATTCTACTAATTTATCACCCCTAATTCCTTTCAGTAAGCAAGCTTTCACAAGTCAATGAATCAATGACAATCCCTTGCTTTGGAAAGGCAAAACTGTTTAAAAAAAGAAGACTTTTGGACAAGTCAAGTAAAAGTAAACTGCCTCTGTTGGTCATTGTAAATTGACCAATTGGAGGTGAAAGGCATTAGGCAGGTAAACAGCTACATCCCAAGTGCCAGCCACGTTGTTGATTTGCTCTAGTGAGAACTGCTTTTGATAAACTATGTTGGAAAAAAGATGAAATTCCAGGGGCTTCCACATAGCCATCCTTACTATAAGTGCCTTCACCCCACAGGTCAGAGGGCCAATGTGGTTTTCTCTACTTACCAAGTATGTCTATTCCAATTATACAGAGGAGTGGCAAGATAATCACAGTGATTCCATAGCCAACAGGACCCAGTGTAAGTGAAATTGAGTTAAGTTCTTATCTATAATCTAATCACCTAAAGTCCCCACTCTGGTGGGAAACTGTCATTTTGGGTTGATGTACTATAAGAAAGTTATTATTAAGAATTGTGAACTCATAAGCTTTCTAATCAATAGTCTTTGCTGTTTCAGCCTAGAATTGTGAATGATTAACTTGTCCTTTGTCCTTTGGAATGTTATAATGCTGCTATGCAGGCAACCATTACCCAAAAAACAAATGTTTAAAAGGAGCAA
Organism: Cabassous unicinctus; assembly: GCA_029593785.1. Taxonomy (NCBI): domain Eukaryota; kingdom Metazoa; phylum Chordata; class Mammalia; order Cingulata; family Chlamyphoridae; genus Cabassous; species Cabassous unicinctus. The sequence continues at coordinate 31,457 of JAQZBX010003157.1, forward strand.
GTTATTAGACATGATATTTACTAATCCTGTTTATATATCCTGTAAAGTTAGCATCAAGTTAAAGCTGATGTGTGTTAAAACTTTCATGTTCCTGTTTAGTGTACCATGAACAGAATAGAAAAAAAGACCCCTAGAGACACCGCTTCTCTCCTGTGGAGGGCTGGTCACCCTGTGACGGATGGATTTGGTCACTTTAGATGAGGTCATTCCTCACGAGTTGCAAGACTTATTGGTGTTGTAAGGCTTGGAACCTCAGAACTCCTAAGCTGTCAATCAAAGTCTCACCCAGGAGGAGATGCTCTGCCTGGGACCGTTTTTCCAATCAGGACTCTGATCAGCTGCAAAGGGACTTCCTGGCCTTGTGAGAGATCAGATGTTGTGTTTTCCCCTGATTTGGTGAGTGGTTGTATATACTTTCATTCTTTCCTAGGTCTTTAATTAATTATTCTTCTTTTCTATGATTGCTCAATTGTTATAATCATTTCATATAACCTGATACTCATTTGATTGAATAAAGCTGCCTTTGTATAGCATTTAGAGTTTCTGCCTCTTCCTTAGCAAAACGTGGATCCACAGAAATTATCATCAATTTAGAACCACTTTCTAGGAATCTGCAGAGATCTGGGTGTTTCTTTTTTCCCGATGCACACTCACTCTAATAAATGGCCAAAAAGGAAGAAATACTCATAATATTGATAGCCTTCATTTCTGCATCTGATTATGTGGTTATAACTATCTCTTCCACTACTCATTCCGTATTGCTTTTAAACTCAGCAAGCACATCTGCTGGTTTGGGTTCTTTGCTTAATGGGATGACCCAAACTTTCATTCCAGAAAGGTTGGGGCCATTGGTAGTCCTGCCTAGATTGGACTGTTTAGCTTTCCAATGACTTTATTTACAGGGCAGTCTTGTACAAAGAGACACTCTTAGGGATCTCCTGTATTCCAGGCATACTCTTCCTTACCTCCATATTGCAGTAGCAGTCCATTTTCTCCTTGGTTATCAAGATCAATAAAGCCATTTAATATAATGACTCCTTTTTTTGCCTGTTGATTCAGAGGTATGAGGAACCCACAGTGGCCAGGTGGCAGTCTTAACTTTCAGTTCAATGTGATCATAGTTGGGTCTCTTGATGGCAGAACTCCCTCCTTTGGAGCTAAGACCTTTAGACCATCAAAGCATAAGGTTACTGGAACAGGAAACAACAATTCTGCTAGTGGATCACTAAGAGAAATAGTGAGTGGGTACCACTCTCCTTTCTACCCTGAATCCTGGCTATGGGAGAAACAGCACCATAGATGCTGATTTAGAGCATATGCAGCCTCCTGGATAACAATGCCACAGCCCTGTAATGTATTGCTACCCAGTTGGTGCTATAATTGAGACTTCAACTCCATTCCACTGTTCAATCAACCCATCTGGTTTGGGATGATGGGGAGCATGGTAATATCAATAAATTCCATGACATGTGCCCATTCCCTTACTTCATTTGCGATGAAGTGGGTTCCTTGATCAGAAGCATTGCTATGTGCAATACAATGACAGTGAATAAGGCAATTTATAGTCCATGGATGATAGTTTTGGCAGAAGCATTACATGAAGGAAAGGCAAATCCATATACACAGTAAATGTCTATTCCAGTAAAGCAAAATGCTTCCCCTTCCACTAGATAGTAGGCTGATCACCTCAAGGAATTGTGTTACATTGGGAATTTAGTGTTGATCTCTAGTGCTAGCAGATTGGGCATTCAGCTGTGGCTGAATTAACATTGGTAAATGGAAGCCCATCTTGCAAAGCCCATCCAAAACCTCCATCCCTACTATCATGGTCACTTTGTTCATAAAAACGTTGGCCAATAGTTTGGGTGGATGGTCAGTGGCTTGGAAGGAACACAATTGGAAAATTGGTCACTAAGAGATCTAGAGGAGAGGTATGTGGATAGAAACTTTTGAGTGGGCAAAAAAGCTTTAAGATTCTTGTGTCACATGGTAATGCTCATGAGAAGCTGACTTCAGTAGATAAGGGTCTTAATTATCAAGTAGATAGGATGATCTATTTTGTAGATACCAATTGGCCTCTTTCCCCATCTAAAGGGGCCTCCAAAAGCTCCAAAAACCTTCTCTATGTGGATCTAATGGCACAAATGACAGAGCATGCACTGCTGCTATTACAAATACCTGAAATTTTGGAAGTGGCTTAGAAATTGGGTAATAGGTAGAAGCTGGAAGCATTTTGAGGTACTTGATATAAAATGCCTAGATTGCCTTAAGGACACTAGTGGTAGATATACAAACATTAAATTGTGATTCTGGTGAGACCTTAGAAAGAAATGATGAATGTTATTGGAAACTGGAGGAAAGGTGATCCTTACTATAAAGTGGCAAAGAACTTGGAAAAAATGTTTTCCAATGTCACATGGAAGGCAGAATTTGTAAGTGATGAACTTGGATATTTAGTTGAGAATATTTACAAGCAAAGTACAGAAGGCTTGGCTTTTCCTTACTGCTTACAGTAAAATGGGAGAAGAAAGAGATAAGATGAGAATTAAACTATTCAGCACAAAGGAACCAGCATCTGATAATTTGGAAGACTCTCAGTCTGACCAGATGCTGTGCTCAGAGACAAGGCTAGAATCAGCTCCACCAGGGCTTTCCCCAAAGAATGAGGTCCCAGGTGAAGGTTTGGCTGAACTACCCTTTGCTAAGTATATTAGACATATACCTTATTGATACTTTCAGCTATCTCTGAGGAAGGCACGATTGGAAATGCATTTATCCAGAAAGGATCCTTGGAAAATCCTTTTGTCTGATGGCTTGGACCCCTTGAACTTGCAAGGAAAACTGATAAGGCTTTTGAGAATTTGTATGAGTAGAAGTGCTGCCAGCCTGGACTGAAAGGGACAGAGATGGGATGAAGTGAAGAAAAAATGACTTCAAGGGTGGAACCATGGAAGAAAAGGTCTGTACCAAAGAGATCTCCTTGGACCAAAAGAAAGGAGCTCTTGCCCCCTCCCTTTGTATATGGTTTGCCTTCTGTCTCAGTGCTTGGCAAAGGCAAACCTTTGCCCAAATGTTCAGGAAGAATCACCACACCAATGTTCAGGGAGGGTGGGACCAATGCCCCAGCATTTGGGAAGAATGTGTCTATTGCCCAAATAATTAAAGAGGGTGGGGTCTACACCTTATTTTTGGGGCAGAGCATGACCACTACTCCATTGCTCAGAGAGGGTAGGGCCTAAGCCCAGAACTCAGGAAGAGCATGGCTACTGCTCTAATACTTGGAAAGGGTTGCCTACAGGACAAAGCATCAATCCAGACAGGACTCTCAGACTTTGGAATCTAATGGAGATTTTCAGACTTGTTTAGGTTCTGTGACCCCCGTTTTTCTTCCAACTTCTCCCTTCTGGAATGAGAATGTCTATCCTGTGTCTGCCCTACTATTATTGTATTTTGGAAGCAGAGAACTTGTTTTCTAGATTTCACAGGTCCACAGAGGAGAGGAATTTTGCCCCAGGGCAGACAACACCCATTACAGATTTGGATGAGGTTTTGTGCTTAAAGTTGTTACTGAAATGATTTAAGGCTATTGGGATATTAGTTTGGGGTGAATATATTTTGCATGTGGGAAGAACATGCCTTATTGGGGGCCAGACAGCAGACTTTGCTACATTGAATTCTGTACCCCAACAAAAGACATGTTCTTAATCTGTGTTCCTATGACTGTGGACCCATTTATAAATAGGGCCTGTTGAAGATATATTATCAGTGAGGGTATGAACTAGTTTGTGAATAGGCTCATCTGAGATCCTATTTTGGTATGGCCTAACTGAACCAAGATGAGCCTTAACTGGCATTACTGGAGGCCTTGTAGAAAAGCCTGAAGGTCAGAGAAGAATACAAGAGGATATCAAGAATGTAACAGAAGGCAAAATGCAAGCCAAGATACCCCAAGGATTTCAGCAAGCCAGTACCAGAACACCAGACTTTGGGGAGAGAGTGTGGTCTTGCAAATATCTTGATTTTAGAGTTCTAGCCTTCAAAACTGTGAGATAATAAATTCATTTAGTTTAAGCCAACCAGTTGTGCGGTATTTGTGAAAGCACCCTTGGCAAACTCAAACACTGCCTATCTATTTTGTTCTAAAGGACACTGTGCTCAATTAGCCACCACCAAAGACATGAATGGGCTAAGGCATGCTGATTATTGGTAAGTTTTTTATGATTTTTTATGGTGGACTTTTTTACTTTGTCTTTGGCAGCTACATGCTGCCATTTGGTTTATGTACTTTGGGACCCATCATCCCCAGTGAAGTTAGGAATCCCATATCAGTGGTGGCATTATCTACAATCATACCTGCCTTAAAAAAGCAGTAACCAGAGAAGCTTTCAAGGATGTTTTTTCTCAATGCCTTACTTGTGGAACACAATTGTAAGATTTGTTTGCAGATCACATATGTCAATCCCACCGCCCCACCCTGCCGAATGTACTATTCTTTCCTATACATTTGGATTCCCTCATCCACATTATTCCAGGTAAGTGTTGCTGGTATCTAAACACCATTGAAGGTAGGCACTTTTGAGACCAGGGTTCAGTCAACCAACCAAGTAAACTTAATAGCCCCCAACAGTCACACAAATTAACAGAATTTCTAGTGAAACCTATAAAAATGAATCTTGGTTGATTATCTTAGATACTTATTCTCTTGGGTTATTGGTTCTATACCAACTAAATTAAATAATTGTTAGCCTTTAGATAGATTAAAATGTTTAATAACATCAAAATGATAAAGTGCATGATAAAATTTAAGAATAGGCTTGTAAGGGCAAGAGTAATAAGAAATGCACCATAATAAGTCTATTACAGAAGATTTTATGTTAAGACTGGATTAACCATGGAGACACTTTTTAAAAAACAATAAAATTTTTGTCAATAAGACATATTAAAAAGAGTATTCAAGAAATTTTCCAACAATATTTGTGGTAGACTCAGCAGCAAATTGAAAGGAACTTATCCTCTTTATTTGTCAGTGAACTTAGACTTATCATCATGTGCTTGAATGTTTATGAAGAATCCTAGAAAGTAAACAAACTGGAAATAAACACAAGCATCTGACTCCCAATGTAAAAAAAAACAACTCTCTTAAAGAATCAAGAGTCAGTGGGCCTCTGAATAAAAATACCTATAGATATTGCAAGCAGAATATTCATCCAAAGAGTGACTCATCATATTATTTTAGAAATGAAAAGACATCTGTCCAAAATTTGTCCAATGAGGATGCTCCAAGAGAAACACTAGATTTACCATCTTTCCTATAAACTTCCAAAAAGAATTGATTACAAATATAAATAGACAATACAATATTCTTATTTATATGATGCTGCTGCTCTCTAACCATTAATTCCTCAAGCATAGAAAATAGAAAATTAAATTCCTTAGAGTACTTAAATCATTAAAATTATTTGCACTTCTATCTTAAGTCTACTACCATGTAACAAAATGTAACTGTTTTTTGGGGACCATTATCAAAAGAAAACACATTTCTTCTCATGGCAAACTGTAAATTTAATAAGTAGAAATTTACTTTGAAAAGGAACCATCTGACAAAATATCACACCAAGAGATTATTGTCCCAGCCAGTCATCACCATAACTCTAGAAGATAGCTTCTCACAAGCTCTTGCTACTGTAGTAAATTTAAAAACTTGTCTCATTTGTCACTGCTTTCCAAACCTGGCAGATCCCTAATAAATGTCTACATGTGCAATTAATGTGACTAAAATGAATTTCAATCAAAGATATTCTATTAAAAAATAGCATCTATCTATTGCTGCATATTCATGACAGGTTTGACAAAACTATAATTTTGTAAAGACCATGACTCATTCTGACCACAGGAATTGGTCCAACCCCTAGCCATACTTCATTTTAGGAAGTTACCCATGATATTTCCTTTTACTACAGGACAAATTCCTACAAAAACACAAATATTTAAAACCATTCATTTTTCATATAAAACCCAAAGTTTTCCAACCATACCAATTATAATCCCTTTTGTGGACAATACAAAAATGAAGAAAACTGCCTTTTTGCTGCAGAAGAGATATAAATAACCTTGGACTATAGCAATAAATGCTCATAATAACACCCAGAGACAAAATATCTACAGATCCACCAAACTTTACCACTTGTCTTATACAGCAAAAAACTAAAGTTTTTTTGACAACTTTATTGAAGTATAATATACTTACAATAAAATGCATTAATTTTATGTGTATGATTAAAAATATCTAAGCTTTCTGCTTCCCAAAGTTATGTTTCTTTAATGGGAGACTAGTTGAATGAAAATAGTGGTTTAGCATTTCTTTTATATATATTTATCGAGTTTTAATTAAAATATCATAAAATGCATTCATTTTGATTGCACAATTGAGTGGTTTTAGTATATTCACCAAGTGGTGAAACTATAGCAATTTAATTTCAGAACATTTTCATCACCCCCAAAAGAAACTCCATACCCATTAGCAGCCATTCCCCACCCCCACCCCAATCCTAGGCAACAACTAACCTACCTTCTGTCTCTATTATTTGAAATGACCTATTCTGGTCATTTCATATAAATGAAATCATACAATATGAGCTTATTTGTGACTGGCTTCTTTCACTTGGCATAATGTTTTCATGTTTCTTCCATGTTATAGCACATAAAAGTAATATATTATTTTATTGCTGAATAATATTTTATTGTAAGTATATAACACAGTTTGTTTATCCATTTATCAGTTCATGGGAATATGGGTTGTTTCCAACATTTGGCTTCTGTGAATAATGCTGCTATGAGCGTTGGTGTACAAGTTTTGTTTTTGTGGAAATACGTTTTAATCTAGTTTGCTTGTATAACAAAAGCTCACAGTTTACATTAGGGTTCATTCTGTGTTTCCAGTTCTATGGGTTTTGGTAAATGTGTAATGTCATGTATTGACCATTACAGTATAATACAGTATAGTCTGACTGCCCTCAAAATGCCCCGTGCTCCACCTACTCATCCCTCCACTACACTCATAACTACCACTGAGCTCCTTACTGGGTCAATAGTTTTTTTTTTCCCACAGTGTCGGATAATTGGAATCTTACAGTATTTAGCCTTTTTTGTTCTGGCTTCTTTTACATTGCAAATATGCGTTTTAGGTTCCTCCATGTCTTTCTTTGGTTTGATAATTCATTTCTTTTTATTATAGAATAACATTACATTGTATGGATGCACCACAGTTTCTTTATCTATTCAGCTATGGAAAGGCATCTTGCTTGATTGCAATTTAGGACAATTATGAATAAAGTTGATATAAACATTTGTGTGCAGGATTTTGTGCAGACGTAAGTTTTCAACTCATTTGGGTAAATACCTAGGAGTGCAATTGCTAGGTCATATGGTAAACTTATGTTTAGCTTTGAATATTTAAAATTTTGAGGCAGTGTTTTCCAAAATTACTGCATTATTTTACGTTCCAATCATCAATTTATGCAGTTTTCAGTTTCTCCACATTATCACCAACATTCACCTTTTTTATTATAACCATTCTAGTGAATATGAAGTGGTATCTCATTGTAGTTTTAGTTCATATTTCTCTAATAGCTGTTGATGTGAGCATATTTTCATGGATTATTCACCATTTATATGTCTTCTTTGAATAAATGTCTTTTCAAACCTATTGCCCATTTTTAAGCTTTGTAGTAAGTTTTGAAATTGGGATATATGAGCCCTCCAATTTTGTTCTTATTTTTCAATATTGTTCTTATTTTTCAATATTGTTCTAGCTGTTTTGGGTCTTATAGCTTCCCATATACCTTTTTAAATCAATTTGTTATTTTCTGAAAAATAACAAATTCTGGCCTCTTGATAGCAATTACATTAAATTTTTAGAGCAATTTGGGGGAGAACTGCCATTTTCATAAATTTGAATCTTCCAATCCATGAATCTATAGTCTTTATCCATCTACTTACATATTCATTAATTTCTCTGAGCAATATTTTATAGTTTTCAGTGTAAAATATACTTTCCTTGTTAAAGTTATTCCTAAAAATTTTATTCTTTTTGATAATATTGTTAATGGAATTGCTTACTTTTTCCTTGGCTTTTTAAATTTTACCCATGTAGAGATCATGTTCTTTAATGCTAACTCAAATCTAAAGCAAATTCATCAGTGCAGTTTTTATACCATTACAAGTGGAATATTTCCCTACACCATCAATAGATATTTTGCTACAAAAATCCAAAGAAGAAATACCTTTCATGTGAAAATATATAGAAATTCCTGGAACAGACATCTAAAGATATCAATTCCATTAGTAGGATTTGGAAAATTTGAGGGGATCATCAAGAATTTGTCTCTTATTTGGTTGACATAAGAAATTATACAAGTCCTAGGGGCAAAAACAAACCAGCTTTACTCCCTTAGTCCAACTAACAATGGAAAATAGAATAGCCTTGGATTTTCTTTTGGCCAACAGAGGGTGCCTGTGTCATTTTAACACAGCACACTAACTGATTCAATACTATCTATATCTAAACTAAAAAAAAAAGAAGGCAACCGTAGTATCTATGATGTATTGAGGGAGTCATTGGAATGTTTTTCCGTAGGCAGCCCTGGGAGTTATTGACCTTGTTTCCAGAGGGTCTCTCAATCCCTTCAGATAATGACTCTAGCTATACTTGTGTGCCTCATTGCTATTTTATATCACTATACAGATCCTTAAATGCTTCTTCTTTGCAATGACTGCCACAAGAGATAATTCAACAAATGATTAAACACAAAAACTATGGAATCCTCATGATCAGCACACAAACCAAAAATCTGACACTATCAATTCATCTTCAAGTAGAATCAGCCATAGTGGCAAATCCTCCATAGCCTCTCCTACATCTTTGGCTCAATGAGAACCAAAAGGGAATAAGTGAGATTAGTGTTAAAATTAATAATAAAAGATTCCCACATTCTTAGGAAAACACTGATTGACTTGTAGCCATGGTAACAAGCAGCAATCAAAGTCAAATTTAAACCTAGTCACAAACAAATGAAAATAAACATGCCTCTGAGTACCAAACAATCAGCAAGAGTCTCACCTGAGTAACCACACTTCTACAGATTATTTTAATATACTTAGACCTCTGAAATTCCGCCAATCTGTGAATTTCATATTAAAAAATAAAATCCTGTATAAAATAAGAATTCTGTTCTCTGCAAAGAGCTCTATCCAGCTAGTTCTCCTTCCTGATAGTAAGCATCACATTTACTCAAAAGATAATTTTTTCCTTTCCATTGACATTTACCTCCCTAGATTACCCCTTTCAGCTACAATCACATTTATAAATCAGCCATGTTATTTATATCACTATAATGTGTTACCTTCTGCATCCACTCTAGATTTTAACTCCATGTGTTTATTCTTTGCATTGCCCCTTGAGGCTGTGACTTACAACCTAAACTTTCTGTGTCTGCCTTCACTCTAAAAAGTGCAGCATTCATGTACTATTGTTATGGGAATGGCGTTTTCAGTGACACTTACATCATTGACACTAGATTGAAAACTAATTTTACTCTATCAACATTATGATGCATTGTTTTTAAACCATTCTCTAGGTTAAATGATTTGTAATTAGAGATGGTATTGCCACTACCTTGTAACCACATAACATAGCTGATATATAAACATATGCCTTTCAGACGACTAGAACTACATTTTCATATTTCAAATGGTTACAAATAAATATTTAAAATATTTGTTAAAGAAGAATAAAATGGGCCCATTTTTATAAAATGGGTCATAAAATTATGAGGTTAGAAGTGAGTTGCATACCTCTCTCCTCAGGAAAAAGAATGATTAATAAAAAAGCAAAGAATCATCAAAAATTTCTTTGAGAATTCATTATAATCAACCCTTGGTGAAATTTCAGAGATTATAGCAAAGTGAAATGAAGTGAAGTTCTTCATCCATTAAAGGGAGGAGGAAATGGTGCCTGTTCCACAGGTAGTAATAATGCTCCATACAGAAAAAGCCACTTCCTGCATGTCCTAGTGCAGTGACACCTTCTCAATAGGACCTCTGTCATCATCTTAAAATTACCACCTTCTTCAGCCTCCTCTCTCAACCCCAGCACCTTCATATAGTTTAATCAATGAATACCAGTCTTCTCACCTTATTCTAACTCCACTAGAATGTCAATTGTATAAGAACAGGAAATCTTTTGTTTTATTTGGTTTGGCTTGCCTTTGTCTGTTTTGTTTATTGATGCATCTTGAGCAACTAGAAGAGAGCCTGGCACATAATGATCATCTTATTAATATTTTAACGAAAGTGGAATGAATGGACACATGAGCAAACAAATGGATGCTAATTATGTTATTGATTTACACAGTTCCATTACTATCATTGCTCCAAATCTCAGTGGCATTAAATGCTGTTTTACTGTTAGACTTTCTACCAACTAGGTGAAGATCTTTGGCACATAACCCAGGATGCCTACTGACCCCCAAATCAACATGACTTTAAGAGTTCAGAACCCTATAAGCATTAAGTACTGTGAGTTTCCTTTGATTCATACTCATGAGACCAAAAATGTCATTGTGCCTCACTGGTCTAATGGACCGGGTCCAAGTTTGGAGCAAGGTCAGGAGAAAAAAACAGACTCAACCATGCATCCTCATGAGCAGGGGGATCTGGTCAGGGACAGATTTCATGGAAGAAGACTGTGGGTGGGAAACACCTTCTGAAACAAGTCTATTCAAATCGCCTTCAATTCTAAACCCTTATAGTCTTTAACATCATCAATACTTTTTACCTAATTAGTGATGCTAATTTAGAGGTTTAGTTTTTAAATTAATCAATACTTCTTAAAGCCGAAAATGTTCCAGATCCTGTAGAGGAAAGGAGCTGTGGTATCTGTGTTAGGAAAATACTGTAATATGTTCTCTAGACTTGGAGGAATGTGAAACCTGCTCCAAGGTGATAGATGCCATTTGTACATACACGCTTCAAAGTCAACAAGATACAATACATATTGTTTATAGATATAACAGTTTTCAAGCAATACCTCCACATTTTAAATATTGGTATGCTCATATGGGTGTATGTGTATCTATTTACCCATATGCAAATATATTTCTACTTATTAACATTTTGTCTATCATTATCTACCTATACTTATATCTATATCCATGTCTTTATTTAGAGAACAATAGTTCTGTGTGTATGTGAGTGAGAAAACTTTTGTTATTCAGTGTGAACTGAAGACAACTTCCAATAAGGATATTCACACACTCACACATACAGTTACACCCTAAAGATAGGGTAGGGTATTTTGCCATATTCTAGTGTGTTTTGTGGTGAAATGAACACTGAATGGCTGAATGTTAGAAACTGTAAGTCTTCTTCCTGGTCCCGTGTTTAATTATTAGTACAAATTTAGCTAAGCCATGTCCCCTCACTTACTTTCAGTATTCTTATTTGTAAACTGTATATTATGTGTAGGGGAATTGTGTAGAGTGGAGTATATGTTCTCTATATTATGATCCTTCGGAATTATTAATTTCATTGACCTAATGGAGATGAGCACACAGATCCAGTGAAAGAAGAATATGGTCATTTCAGACCAACTGTCACTGCCCTAATTGAGTTTTCTTTCTATGAAGAGAGACAGCCAATAAATAATCAGTAGTGCTATGATGGAAATGAGCACAGTAAGGAGACAGATGGAGTACATATACTGTTTATATGCAGTGGTTTAGGGTAGAACACAAGGGGCCACAAGAAAGAGCCAACCTTTAAAAGGGCTATGAGAAGGAGTGCTCCAAACCAAAGAAAACCTAAAGGAAGGCTCCAGGATGAAAAACGCTCAGCAGAGTTGCAAAATAAAAAGGCTGAAAGTTGACTTTAGGGGTAATGAGAGACAAAAGTAAGTTTGGAGAGAGTTAGGAATGCAATCATGTAAAGTATAAATTCTATTTTCACTTTCCCTGCAAAAAATCTTGAGATTTATACCTTGACTATTCACTAAACTTATTCTTTTTTATTTGCTCTATGTTGATATAAGAGAGCAAAAACTGATTTACTCCATATTGTCAGATAAACCTGCTTTTGTTTATTTGTTTGTATTCCATCTGTAGATGCAATAAGTTCTTTGTAAAATTATAACCAGTCTTCAGTCATGTGACAAGTGTCTAGAATAAACATCTTACTGTACCAAGACAACGTAAAAACTCAAAAGTTACTTTGGAACTTTGATTGTATCATCTGTACCTGGTTTAATAAATCATTCTAGCAGCATAAACAATTCCAAAGCAATAAGTAATTTGTATTATTTTCAATTTTGCAGAATTACACAAATGACCTTCTTGCTCAAATGCTAAAACAAACATTTACTAAATTTATTTAAAGTATATGTATATATTGATCAACAACTATTAATAAAAAACAATATTATACAGTAATTATGGTTGTTAAAATGATCGCTTAAGGAAAAGTATGCATCAAATGGAAAGAAAGGTGAACAAAAAATAAAGAAGGAGACAAATGCAACAATTCTATGTAAGTGCATTTTTAATCCCTATGGAAATCAAATATTTAATTTAAAAAACTATGAGGAAATTCATATATGAACTCTTGTAACTGAGTGTTAAGAATTAACAAGTAATTATGATTATTGAATCATTATATAGATGCCTTTTTCTTCCAGTATATTATACAATAGCCAAAGGTTAATATCTGAAATTACTGAAACTGGCTTGAGTGACCTCACCCTTTGTATATGGTCATTTCCAACTAAAATTCTGCCTTTGTGATGACTATTCCAGACAGATCTTGCGTTTGTATATGCTCATTTCCAATTAAGACCTGTTATTATGATGATTATTACAGGTTGATTTTACACTTGTATATGAACATTTCTATTGACATGGTAACCACTCTGAGGCAGGATAGAATAGGCATAAGGAGGAGGGGCAAAAAAACAAACAATCAGTTACACAAACACCACCTGGTAGGAGATTCTAAGGCAACACCTGCTAACTTGAACAAACAAGTTATCAGAAGACAGCTTGCAGCATTCACCCAGCAGCTGCATTAGCAGAATGCAACTTGCAACATTATCACACAGCAGAAAGAGGGAAAAAGCAGGAAAGTGCCCCCTCCCACCACCACCACCACCGACCTACTTTCATAAACATCTTGTGCAGCAAACTCCAGCAGGGCTCATGGACAGTGGCCAGAGGCCAATCACCACCAGTCAATGCACCTGGCAGAGCTCATGGACAGAAGAAGCCAATTACTACTGGACAGCAACTCTTGTAAACCAGACCACCCAATGAATTTCCCCTGCTCTGTCTCAAATATGCCAACCAGCGCAGACCTTAACCCTCTATGATAGCCAATAAAACCAGAAACCCCTAGGAAGAGTGGTGCTTCTCTTCCTTGTTCATGCCAGCACTCACATCTGAGTGTGTGCTTTCCCCTTATTAAACTCTTTACTAACTTTCTTATAACTGTGGTGTGTCTCTGAATTCTTTCTTATGACGTGACCAAGGACCTGGAAATCAGTACCCGGCAACAACTCCACCCACATCTGTTTGAAATCAATAAGAAAAATCTTGTAACTGACCTTTGTTCTGTACCCCACAATCCCCAGATGCCTTTATCTCTGGTAATAATTGTCTTGTGATTATAATAACTTTGTAACTCACCTGGGTTTTGTACCCACCCTCAATCATGTTCAGCCTTAATGTCTATTAAAGAAGGAACCTGAGCCAGCCCCATGCCAATTACTCATTAGCATAAATTGCTAAGCCTGGGTATTATAAAACTACCAGGATTACAGCAGTTCCAGAAGGAAGTTTTTGGGCCATTAGGCCACTGGCTTCTTTTGCTATGTGCAAGTAAATAAGCTCTTTCTCTTTGAAACCTTAGTATCTCAGGAATTGGTCTTTAACATGCTGGGTACCACGCTTTTCAAATTAAGAAAAACCAAAGGCCAAATCAGAAAAACTAAAATATTAATCTTCAGTCTTTACATTTGTTTCACCCCATCTTAATTGACACATATAATAAATGATATTGTTTCATTACTTTTTCCCTAATAAATGGGACATGTGACCTAAATTACTTTTGTTTATGGGGAAAGTATTGTTAATGACAAACAGTAATGATTTTGTAAATACAGTAAAAGGGAAATTAAGCCTAGTAAATATTAATTTGTTAATTTAAGGTGGATAACTTACACAACACATAAAATGCAAGTTATTAATATTGAAAATTGCATTTTAATTATTTGTGAATTTTATTAGTATTTCAGTGATGAAAACACATTGCATTACACTTTTATTCCCTAATTTATTAGAAAGCTTGTATCTATTCACCTAGCCACAGCTCAGAGTAAATTACTTGTTATAGCAAAGCATGTACAGAATCTTATAAAAGCAAGATTTCACTATGAATCTCCTTAAATTGTGAGCTTTGAATGTAAAGGTTATTTAGTTATTCAATCATATTAATATGAAAACATTTCAGGAAAAGCAATTTGAAACTCACACTCTGTGCACCCTAATATATAAGAACCCATAATAAAAATGAGTTAACATAAGAGGAAAATAATTTATATCTTTACACTTTAATTTATTAGCATAGTACAAAATGTATTTTAAATGAAGAAGATTAAAACAAAATAGCATTTGCAAAGTGTTCTCTCTTTGCAACATGTCATAGGAAATGGCCATTTCAGACAATGTACTTAACTTCTTTGTTCTTTTTGTTTTTGTTCTTTTTATTCCACTGGAAATACAACTTTAAAATCTCTTTTATACTTCTTAACATTTACCTAAAACTTCAAAACCTTTTAACTTTTAGCAATCTGTATCTCCCTTTTACATTTGCCTTTTATTATGCAAGCATCCTTTTCTTGAAATCACTGGAGAATTCCTCTGATGACTTTAGAACCACTTATCTAACCACTATATTGCTTTTTTGCTTTGCTTTGCTTACTTCCCAGATCCAGTGCTTTATCTGCTGTAATTTTACAGCCATGCCAACTTTCTCCCCACTCCCTGCTCCCACCACCTAATTAGAAATTCCACAGTTTCAGGTCATGGGCTTCCCAGGAACCAACAGGAGATGGGTGAGGGGTGCCTGTGGGTCCTCTGGGGTCATCAGTAGAGGCTTCGGATTTCCGTGGTTGTGGTCTGGAATTCAAGTACTGCAGTCTGTATCTATGACTTTAACTTTGGACACCTATTTCTCTTTCCTTCAAAACAATACTGAGGAGTGGATGTGGCTCAAGCAGTTGAGCACCTGCTTCCCACCTCCCATATGGGAGGTTCCAGTTCAGTTAATGGTGCCTCCTAAAGACAATGAGCAAACAGATGAGGAAGCCATCTCGTGGGAGCCAACTCGAGGGAGCCAATCCAGGAGACCTGATGTGATTCAGTGGTTGAGTGCTGGGCTCCTGCATATGAGTCCTGTTTCACTCTATGGTCCCGATACCGCAAACAAAACAAAACAAAACAAAACAAAACAAACAAACAAAAAAAAACAAAAAAAAAATCCCACAACTGAGTCAGAAACTGAGGTTTACACACTTGGATCGTGCATAGTTCACAACGTTGACTATTTCCCGGCTCCCACAGGTTCCCAAGCACTAATGGTGAGCAGGCCAGTCAGCACTTTTGCAGGGGGTAACACTAGGTAAACTGGACTCCAGTCAGTCTGCAGCTTCTCCAGCTTCTCTGTCAGTTACCTTTCCTCTGAAGGGATCCTCTTTCTAGGCTTTAATTTCCAACTATATAAAAGATTTATGTGTCCTCTTTATATGGTTACATTGATGAAAATTATATCAGCATTTTATCAACTTCTTTTTAGGGTAATGTTCTGAAATATTCCATGAAACTGAAATTCTCTTTCATACTTTTAATAGCACTAAATACTATTCTAGTGTTTAAAGGCTTCTCATTCTTTGAGAAAGGCATTTAAATTGGTTGATACTCTGTCTTATGTCTTCCTATTTTCTTTTCATGCTCACATGTTAACACATGCTTCTGTGTTCCATAATTGCCATTATAGTTTGTTCCATTGGCATAGTTTCCTTTTAGGAACAACATTTTAGTTCCTTTTTATAAACCTTATTTAATTTCTTTCCTATTCCCTTTGTCTCACTGCCACGAAGGAATTCTGATCTCATAATATAAGGAGGTAAGATTTAATATATTCACATCTTTATATTTCCCTTCTGTAAGTAATTTAAGTTAACTCATTACAGGAACGCTTCTGTTACCGTATAGAGACCAAAATGAATGATGAAATATCCTTAGTTTCTTAAAAAGGTATAAGTTTAATTTGAAGTCTGGAAGGTTGTAATCTGTAAGTATACAAACCTTATTTATTCTTTAAAAGGTAATGATAAGGTCTTAGTTTGCCAGTGCTGTTATGACAAATAACACAAACTTGACTTAAATGATAGTTTATTGTCTCACGGCTTTGAAGGCTAGAAGTCCCACATCCCCAATATTAACAAAGGTCTTGTTTACAAATGGCTTCACACCCACTGGACTGGGGTTCTGGCTTGAACATGTCTTTGTAGGGAAGGTGATTCAATCCCCAACAGGATCTTACCTGCAAAAGACGGCTGCAAGAAGATTGTATCAAAACTGAGCAATTATACTTGCAAAATTTAACGATTTTGCTTTGCTACATTCTTCCTTTACATTTTTCAGTTATTTAACACTTCTCAATGTGATCTTCTAACATCTTTAAAGCTGCCTTTCTCAGTTTCCTGAATATGCCATATGCGTGTGTGTTTATTTCTGCTAGCATGAACTAATAGGGGATGATTACCATTGTAGTTTGGCAGCAACAGATTTTGTAGTTCAAACCTACACTATTAAAATTATGTAATATTCCATCAAGTTCAAATTATCCAACCAGAAAATTAGTAAATTAATATTCTTGGTATAATTAAGCTCATTTATTTTTCCATGTTAACATTATAATTTGTTTCAAGAAATTTTATTCTGTTGAAACAAAATAGCTTTTTTACTTTACTTTTGCTCAATTCCAAACCATGTGGTAGCTAAAAATTTCACCTTACACTTGATTACTTAAAACATACTCTTTGTGTGCACAGAAGTACTACCAATATTTGTGTTGTTTGGATCTCAGTCTGCTCTTCTACAGAGCTCATGTACAACTCCACTACTTCATTTCCTATTTGGAGTTCAATAAACAAATGCTCCACTAAAAAGTGTATTGTTTTTAGCAAAAATCATGTTCTTCAGTGACTTTTTCTCAGCCTAGTTTTTAATATTAAACATATTTTATTTTTAATAATAAGTAATTGTTTCAGGAATTGAATGTTTTCTTTTGTTGATTACATTGGGCATCTGGGAAAAGGGAATGAACATGTCAGCTTTTATATATTTCTATACTAGATTATATGTATAGGAATTGATATCATAAATTCATCTAATAAACCCATGATAAATGCTTATATTTCTCATTTTATATTGCTATTCATTTCCAATTTTCATGTTCCTCACTCATATTTTTTGTATCTGCTAGTTCAGTAGTTTTGTGTTCTGTGCCCATGTCTTCCAGAAAGCATTATCAAAAACCTGTTTTTTTTCCCTTCATGGAAAAAGGATTGACTCTTTTTGTTTTTAAAGGGGTATCCAGAGGCTTCTGTTGCTTTCTAACCTATTTGTAAAAGTATTCTTTACCTCAGTAGATGAAAATTCAAAAAACAAAGGTTGTGTTCTTTTCTTTTAGTATTAAACTCCTACACAATCTCACTTTCATTTTTCCCTGAAAACAAGGGCAACTTTCTCGATGTCTCTAATACTGAATTTCTGTAAATTACCTGCAATTGCCTACAGTCAATAGGGGATTTATTTTTAAAATTTATTTTTTAAAAGAAACTTTAGATTACATAAATTTTAGATAAAAAATATAGGAGATTCCCATATGCCCCATTCCCTCCCCCTCCCACATTTTCCCACATTAACAACATCCTTCATTAATGTGGTACATTTGTTATAATTGATGAACACATATTGAAGCATTGTCACTAACAGTGGATTATAGTTTACATTATAATTTACACTGTGTCCTGTGCAATTTTGTAACTTATGACAAAATATATAATGGCCTGGATCCGTTATTGCAACATCTTGCAGGACAACTCCAATATTCCCAAAATGCCCCCATATTATACCTATTCTTCCCTCTCAGAACCTCTGGTGGCCACTGCCTTTACATCAATGATAAGAGTTCTTCCATCGCTAGAATAATAATAAGTCTGTAGTAGAATAACAGTAAATCTATTTCATTCCCCAATGTTGAGACTTTGGGGATGGTGATGCCCACTCTGCCTCTAATTGAGAGGGGGCTTAGATTCCATGGAGCAGATGGATGGAACTATCTTGCTTGTATTTGCAGACGCTCTCTGTTCCTTTTGATGGCCATTGTCCATCACTATCACCTTGTTAGTTGTTGTGGCAGTTTGATATTATTGGTGAATTCCAAAAAGAAATATTGATTATGTTTGTCAACTGGTCTATTCCTCTGGGTGTGATACCTTTTGGTTGTATTAAATTCAGAAGTTTCATTTTTACTTGATAAATTAAATTAAATTAAGTCAATAAGATGTTGTGTCCCAGCCCCCTTGGTGGGTGGAGAATCAAACAGAAAACTACTCGGCAGATGAGAGTGTTTATAGTTTTAAAGGTGGAGCCCCGGGGAGAGATCTGAGCTGTTCACCTGATAGTTTACAGTTAGCTTTGTGGAAAGAGCAGAGGGAAAGAGACAAGCTCTGGGAATAGAGGTGAGCTTTATGCCACCTACAGCTGAGATCAGAAAAAGCTGGGACCATGGAGCCTTAAGAGGAAGGGGAAGGCTGAACTCTCACAGAGACCAGCAGTCATCTTTCTCCAACACATGGCAACAGACTTTGGTGAGGGAAGTAACTTACTCTTTATAGTCTTGTGACTGTAAGCCTCTATCCCAAATAAATACTCTTTATAAAAGCCAACAGATTTCTGGTACTTTGCATCAGCACCCCTTTGGCTGACTAATATAGTTGTCCTGGGTGAGTCCAATGAACTAGAGAGTAGGTGTTGCAACTCTGCTGACATTCAGGGCCCAACTGACACATGGATGGGCCAAAGTTAATCTAACTTTAAAGATATTTTATCCATAGTCCTAAAGGTGAGCAAAAGGAAATTTTCTGCTTAAGTTTTTTATAAAGTAATAAGTAGTTGGTATATTTTCAGGTCAATATTGATACCGAGGTGAGCATTATAATTGTTCTTCAGGGCATGTCATAGAGATTAAGAAATTACCTTGGTGAATGGTCAAATTGCCTGTATAACTTGGGATGGCAAATTGATCAATTAAGCTCAATTTTAAAAGTACTTTTGGTGAAACACTAAAATTGAGAAATATTAGACAATGAATCATGCTAATAGGTCAGCACAGAAAATAAAACTTCCAGTAAGTGAGTAAAAGGACATGAAAGAAAGAATTTTATCTTTGTTGTTCTGATATACTTAGAAAGATTTCCCCTGTGCATCAGGGTGGGTTAGCCTTCAGTATTAAATGGGCCCTGATGGTAGCCTGTAAGGTCCATTTTCCTCCCTAAATGACAAACCACATAGCAGAGAGGGGTAAGAACCTGATGAGCACCAGGCTTGTGGTTTCTAACAGCTGCCACATCCTCACAATCAGCTGTAAGCAAACACCAGGCAAGGCATTATACCATTCATTTATCAGAGGCACATCCACCTAACATTTTCATCAGGACCGTGCCCAATTGTTTATTGCATTTATGATGAAATGGCAGATGCTCTAGAAATCAATATGAGAATTACAATTACTTTTTTTCACTTATAGGAATTCCTAACAACAACCAAAAAACCTCTTAATAAGTCAGTAAGACCTAAACACACATTATATTAAGATAGAAAATAAAAATTGAAAGACCAAAAAAATAAAATAAAATAAAGCCTCATTTATACAAATTGATTCAAGATCTTCCTTGACTGAAAGTTAAAAAAATCTTGATGGTATTGTATTTAAACAAGAGGAAACTCTTGCTGGTTCCAAGGTGTGTATGTAAACAATGTTTCTGCTGATAATATAAATTGAAAACTATTTACTATGCGTGAACTATGTTTTCATCATTGTTGTGGAATCACAGTGTTGTAGATAAGAAAAGAAGGGGACTTGGGAATCGCCCTGAGTGACATTACAATGACAGATATAGGCCATTTTATATCATCACATAACATGCAGAACTGTGTGGGAGAGAGTGTAGACTACAATGTGAACTATGGCCCATGATGAATGACAAAGCCCCAGGATGTGTTTACCAACTGCAATGAATGTGCCGCACTAATGAAGGATGTTTATGTGGGAGGGTGTGGGAGGTAAGGGGAGTGGGGCATATGGGAATTTTTTTGTGTAAAATTTATGTAATCTAATTATTAAAAAAAAAAAGAAATAAAAAAATATTTAAAAAAAGAAAAGAAGGTACTGTAGACTCATGGTCTGACCCTTCAAGTGGTGTCAGATACTCATGCACACATACACAAACACACAACACACACACACACACCCCTATATGCATCTTTTCTGAGTGACCTTGGACAATTTTTTAGACTTCTATTGTTATACTGTTGTTCAGAGAAGTGCATGTTATCATACTTGTAAATAGCTGAGCATCATCTCTCATTTGAAATAATAGCTTATTAGAAACAAGTCCAAGAAGAGACCATAACACAATCAAAAAACCATATGAATAAAATCACATGATCTACTGCTAGATGAAATTGGCCAGGCACATTACAAGAGGAGTCTAGAGCAAGGAGTAATTTGTGGTGGTGGTGGTGGGGGCGGGGCAGGGGTAGAAATCTGGGAGGTTTTCGCTTGTGCTCAAGTTTCAATTTGGGCCTTGATGAATGAGGAGAATTTGGATAGCCGCACTCAAGTTCCTCATCTAAGTGTCCTAAAGAATCTTCTCATTAACTCAGCCTGAGTCAACTGGCTTTTCCTGGTGGGGACCATCTCTTAATAGTAATTTACACTGGAAGAAATGATGGTATAAATAGGTCACAACCAACTTAAAAATATAGTGAGGGTGTGGAGAATTGTTACACTAGTTTGAATCATTGTGAATAGAAGACTCTGAAAAGATACTTCATTCAAGCCACAAAAAGTACAAATTCAATTTTAAAAGGTAAAAGCTTCTTGCCTAAGTCATTCTTTAATTCTTTTCCATAATATTGAGAATACGTAAATTTGTTCTAGCTTGATTTAAAATGCTTAAGGTTAGTTTCCCTTTGCAGTTGCAAAACCACAAAAGCTAGAGTGCTGTTTATGGGCATACTAGCTTAATGATATCAAAATCAAAGAAGTATATATTATTCCGTAGTTCAAATATTTGGTTTTAATTTTGAACCTCCACAAAAAAGAGAGTAAATCATTGTTTTTAAGAAGGCATTTCAAAAAAGACTGAGCTGAGTTTCAGGCTCAACCAGCACATGGATAGACCAAAGATTTAAGTCTCTGGGACATATAATTAAAAAGTACAGTGCTAATTATAAGTTCAAATAAAAGGGGCAGAAGAGCCATGTGTAGGGAAATTATAAATGAGTCTAACTTTGTTACACTGAGAAGTATAAATTCCAAAGTAAGGCCCACTGACAGGGTGCCGAATTCCTGAGCCTGTCTGCCCTGCTTATAATGTCTAAATGTCTCTAGTTGCAACATCTAATTTCCAGTTCATTGGACTTGTCCAGGACAACTAACAAGGAGATGATGATGAATAATGCCCATCCCAAGGAACAGAGAGTGTCTGCAACTGCAAGCAAGACAGTTCCATCCATCTGCCCCATTGGATCTAAGCCCCCTCTCAATTAGAAACAGAGTGGGCATTACCACCCCCAAGTCCTTAGGATTGGGGAATGAACAATGAACTAAAGTAGACTTATTATTATTCTATTATAGACTTATTATTATTCTAGCAATGGAAGAACTTTTATCATTGATATAAAAGTAGCGACCACTAGAGATCCTGAAAGAAGGGAGAGGGAAGAATAGGTGTAATATAGGGGCATTTTTAGGACATTGGAATTGTCCTGTATGATGTTGCAATTATGTATACAAGCCATTATACATTTTGTCAAAACCTATAAAATCTTGCAGGACAGAGTGTAAACTTTAATGTAAACTATATTCCATGGTTAATAGAAATGCTTCAATGTGTGTTCATTAATTGTAACAAATATACCACATTAATGAAAGATGTTAGTGTGGAAAAGTGAGAAGAGAGGGAGTGGGCCATATAGGAATCCCCTATATTTTTGATGTACCTTTAATGTAATCTAAAGCTTCATTAAAAATAAAACAAACAAACAAAAAAGAGACTGAACATTAGACATGATTGTGAAAGATAACAGTTCACAAATTGAAAGAGGCGTTTATTGCTTGGTATCCTAAGGATAATTGGAAGTTGATACTCAATAAATAATAGATAATGAATAAGGAATAAAATTTTATTCATTTGCTTGCTTTATTCATCACTGTTGCCTCGCAATAATTATATCTACAAAATTGAGTTAGAATAGTGGAATCATCAGATGCAGTTATGGGTTTTGACAGTGAAAGTTTTCATGAGAAATGGAGTTCTAAAATGTCAATCATTATGGCAGATATAATTGAAAAGATGTTGGAGAATGTAGCAAATAATTAAATAATGAGACAATTATTCCATCAGTAAATCAAAATTAAATTCCCAGAACCCTAATCTAAAATTCAACAAGATATGGGGAGACCAAGCTCGAAATTCAAATCCTTACCCTTATTGACATTGATCTGGGAGAAGCAACTAAGCCATGTATTCACTTATGTGATGGATTCAGATACTCAGTAAAAGAGCTTCCTGAGAACAAAGGTTATTAAAGTAATTACATAAACAAATGAGTCTCCTTTGACTCATTATGGATTAATTGTTCAAATATGTTTGGCAGACCACAAAGTGAGTACTAGGTGGAGAGGTCCACCTACATTGAAGAAACAATGCTTAATGTTAGGTATAAAATGGTTTTAAGGGTAGCTTGAATAAATTAAAAGTAATTTACTTTGTGTTCTTTAGTTTATTCTGATGTTTTGACTAAATTAAGCAAACTTTGTCTTAGAATGTGCAAATGGAAAACAGATGGATTTATTTGGGTGATATCAATTTTAAAAAGCAGTGTTTAACATCAGATATTGTTGTGGAGCAACTTTCAAGGTCAGATGTGCTTCTCTAATGAATCTCCCCCTGTGGGTAGAAGGCGCTCATTAAAGATGGGGGATTAAGATCATGGAGTAGATAGATGAATGTGATACCACCAGCAGCAGTTCTGGTTTACATCTGAGGCTTCACAGTTGCTCTCCATCAGAACATGCTCCATTGGAATGGTTCACCAGTTTCTTCTCTGTCAGATACACAGCCAGAGATGTGGATAGATTAGACCTATTTTGTCAACCACTCTATCTTATTGTGAAAAACAGTATTTGGATAATAGCTGAAATAAAATCTTTACCATGACCAGGTTTAATCAACAAATACAAAATCATATCTACTTTCAGGATAGAGTATAAGGCAAAACATAGTCACTCTCTGAACCCTAAATTGAACTGCTTCCCTTATTTTCTCAAATAAGGCAATATTTGAGAAATATATTGAGAGAGCCATGGCAATATTCTGTAGGAAATTTCCAAAAGAAGCTCTTTACATGAGGTTGTCTCACTGATATTTTTGATACTCACATGGTACCTTCCTATAAAGTTATGTAAAGTGTGGAGATAAAGGAACGTAACATAGGACCACAGAAAATATTCAACAAAGGCAGAGACCAAAGGTTTCTTAGGATGTGCTGTCCCATAACATGGCCAAGAAACAATTTTGGGGATTTATAATGTACTGTTGGCAGAAGCATGGTAAAAATTTTCATGCTGTTGCAGCAATAATTCAGTGGAACTGCTAGAGCTAATGTTCTGAATTAGTGAGTTGGCATATAAAATATAGTACATTTGTGCAATCATGCTTATAAGCTCTGGAATTGAACTGTTGAGTATCTCAAGATTTAGTTATTGGAAATGTAATTATGTTTCACATCCAGATAAAACTACTATAAAATAATGCAGATGCCCAGGCCCAGGTTTCCTTTCAAATTGTATGTGGTTTACATACCTGTCAAGTCTCATACAAAAATATCATCATTGTATTAAGAAGACCCAGATGGACAATAGAACGATATGTCAACAGAGAACTGAATGACAAAATGGAAGAAGTAAGTAATACCTTTACAGTAATAACACTGAATGTTAATGGACTGAACTCCTCAATCAAAAGACATAGACTGATAGAATGGATAAAAATATGAGCCATCTATATTGTCTACAAGAGACCCACCTCAGACGTCAGGACACAGCCAGGTTAAAAGGGAAAAGTTGGAAAAAGGTATTACATGCAAGTGGTAACCGAAAAAAAGCTGGAGTAGACCAGATAAATGTAAAATAACAATGTTATAGTATATGAACAATAATGACTCAGTGCAACTAGCAAATTGTTCCTGTGATCAGTATTCTATACGTTTCTTCAAGCAAAATAAACACTTGCTTTTAATTGAGGAAGACTGGAGAAGAGGTATATTTTTGGAAACTCCATTTTTCTATAATCCTTTCTTATGCATACTTATTTATTAAAATAATACATCTAGATCAATAATGATTTAGCATGACTACTGTTGAAAAAGATTTTGAGTTTTTCTGTCTCATAAAAGTATGAGTTGGCTTATTGTTATCTGCGGTAATTCATTCCAATACGATGTGAAGAATTCTCAAATATGAATTTGATTATCCAGAAAGAATTATGATCTAAATGGAAATTAAATAACTAAACCAATAATTTATTTTATTCTTTAAGATTATTATGTCCAATAATTAGAGCTGTAATTAAAAATTAGAATTATGTTATAATTAATTTCTATTATATTAGAATTATTATTTACATTTATAAATGTTTGTTGCTATACTATCTATTTCTTATAATTGATTATATTAAATCAAACCTGGCCTTACACTCTCTTTTAAAATTTGTAGTTTCTTTCAATCTATTTTTCCATTTTATTTTACAAGTTTACAATAAAGGTCTTTTTAACAGCTAAAAAATCCATTGATTATACACTTTGGATAAATCATATAATATGTGAATATATCTCAATAAAACTGCTTAATAATCAAATAAATAATTTTTGCAAAAATAGCCAGAAATAGCAGCTATCACCAGCAGGGGAAACAGAGAGATTGAGAGGGGAGGAATTTCTTTGTTTGTCTGGTTTTGTTTATTATTATTGAAATAATAAAAATGCTTTAATAATGACCAAAGTGATGAACACACAGCTATGTGATTATACCAAATACCATTGATTGTACACTTTGGATGAGTTGTATGCTTTATTAATATGTATCAATAAAAATGATTTGTTTAAAAAAAATAAGGTGGGTTGGGGGAAAAATATACCAAATGTAAGATATGAAACTATAGTTAGTAGTAATATTTTGAAGATGCTCTTGCATAGTTTGTAACAAATGTATCACCACAATGCAAGTTGTTGGTGGAGGGGTGATGTATGGGACCCCTGTGTGATGTTATGTATATTTGCTTTGTAAGTTCACAACTTTTACTATACACTTATTGTTTATATATGTTCATGTATGAATGATATATTTCAATTAAGAATATATTTTAAAAAAAGACCCAGTTGTTAAACTTCAATCCTCTGTACCAAATAAATCTGAATTGAACACATAAATTCAAAGTACTTTTCAATACATGGGGGGATACCTATTATTTAAGATACAGTTCCCACCCTCAAAGTGTTTATAAGCTAATAACAGATATAGAGGGAATGTTAGGGTTCTCCAGAGAAACAGAACTAATAAATAAATACGTAAATATATAATATAAAGAGATTTAAGGAATTGGATCATGCAGTTGTGAGAGCTGGCATGTCCAAATCTCATAAGGCAGAGAAATTCTGGTAAGAGTGATATTGAAGTCTTTAGTCCAAACTTCTTAGAAAAACCCAACAGACTGGAAATTCAGGAAGAGTTGATGTGGAATTCTGAGTCCAAAATCTGTAGGGAAGGCCATCAAGCTGGAAACTCAGAAAGGTGTAGAAAGTGTGGTCTTGAGGCAGAATTCCTTATTCTCTCTGGATCCCTTAGTTTGCTCTTAAATCCTCCAACTGCCTGGATGAGATCTACTCACATTATGCAGGGTAATCTTCCTGACCTAAAATCAACTGATTATAGATGTTAATTTCGTCTATGAAATGCCTCCCCAGTAACACCTAGGCAAGTATTTGACCAACAACTAGACACCGTAACCTTGCCAAGTTGACTCATTAAATTAACCATTACAGTGAGTTCTGCAAATGACTATGGAACATACTTTAAAGTTGTTCACTATAAAGCTATTGTTGAAAGAAAACATTCTTACATACAGTGAAAATATATATCAAATTGATATGTTATTAACCTGAAATTATGTTTCTCAAACATCATGAAAGAGAAACATACTCTCCAGAATGAAATAAAATATATTCTCTATATACTAACTCAAAACATCCATTCTCGCAATGTTTTTGTTTTTGTTTTCCTATTTTCCCTATCCTTTTCTATCAACTGTTTATTTTTAAATTGAACTGATTAATTCTGTTTTGCTTTGATCTGCTCTTCCTGGCACTCTGTTTTGTCCCTCTGTACTGTGATTCTCCATAACCAAAGATGCCTAGTATTTATCAGTGTCATCTAGAAATGCCTTTCATTGACATGGAAATGTGCTAGAAGTCTCACCCACTTCTCATCTGTTTGTTCTAATGGGAAAGTATAAGTTGGTTTTTCCTTGACTCTGGAACTGCTGCCGTGCTAAGTCCGTCTGATTCTTTGCATAAATTGTTCCTGGAAAATGAACATCTCCTCAAAGGTCAAACTCAGTAATATTAAGTCATGTATTTTCCACCTCTAAGACTGCTTTGGTGGCAGGTGGCAGTGTTAAAAGGTCAAAATAGCATCATTGCCACACCTGGAACAAGCATGGGACTATCAATCTCTTAAATTAGAGGCTTACTTCTTGACATTGGAGCCTTTATGACCACAGAAGATTATGATATATAATGCTGGTGTCCCTGCTTATGGCCCACTATGTTGAGTTGGCAGGATCCTGGGAACACAAGTAGAAAATCAACCTATGGTTGGTGGAAGGTCAACAGTCTCACATCCTGCAAATTGCCTGGTAAGTACCCATTCAAGGTGGGCCACACTTCACTCAGTTCTGGCTCCCCTTAAGTCCACTGAGACACCCCAAATTGGAGCCAACTCGCCCCACTCCATCCTAGGGAATGGAGTCACTTTCTTTCTTTCATCATTTGTATTTGTGTCACCAGTAGTAAAATTTAGATAACTCCACTAAGCAACATTCTGAATTAATCATGTTCTTGGCATTAACTTCCTGTAAGCCTCCAAAAGGTCCCCCAATGTATTAAACATCTGGTATCCAGGGAAGCTAATAAAAGAAAATTCCTTATTAGTAATTTTTCTAGGAATTAGTTTAGATTTCTTCATTTCAATGAAATCACTATAAGTCTGCATAATCCTGGTTCTCCAATTGTTATACTGCTTTATCCTCCAAATCAACATCCCTGTTTTATTGCCTGGTCCAGAATATCTGGTTGGCTTTTAGATGACATTCACAATACATCTCAGCTTGTTCAAGGTCTTTGGTGTTAATCCATCATGTTCAATAGCTGGACCGTCATGGTCAAAGTGCATTTTAGTTCAACATACAGGGTAATTATTTCAACACAAGGGGTCTCTGGACATATATTTTATATCCAAAAATTATAGATGCTAGCTTATAAAAATTATAATTCTTAGAGATAATCTATTCATAAGGTTCAGCCCTTTTCTACCATGGGAATTAAATTAAAACACAGGCATTCAGCCAAAAATAATTTTAAATTTATTGAAAGCTCTAATATTATTTCAACATTAAGAACAACACTCTTTTTCACATAATAGCTCTTCAAATCATTATCACTATTTTTCTCTTTCCTTATCCTGCCCTCAGACTCCATATTTGCTCCTGAACCTCTCTCCTTCAATTTCTACCCTAACCTCCAAATCACCAGTGTTTATTTTTGCCTGTGCCTTCAGATCTTGCTTCTCCTTTCAATGCACTGATTTGGGTTAGACAGCTCCACTTAGTCAACGACCCTGCATCTCCATGAAAGATCTAAAGAAACAAAGGAAGTAGAAGAGCAGCAGAAGAAAGGAAGAGAATTGTCAGTTTGTGGGAATGGTACAGAGAAAACCCCAGAACAGAAGACCAATGATGAGGCAGACTAAGAAGAGGACAGAACTGGGGAGGAAGGAGGAGGAGAAAGAGGGCATTTGGGCAGAAAGGATGGAGGTAAACATGAAGAGCTAAGAAAGGTAAGGCCAATCAGGCTGCTGAAGACAGAAAGTATGACTGTTACAGACAACAAGCAGCAGAAAAGTGATAAAACCAATTAAATAGAAAAAAATGGAGAAACTTAAATAATAAAAAACAGGCCTTCATGAAACATTTCTGTATCACTCCTGGTTGATACTCGCCCAGCAGGTCTCACCCAGCACTACCCATGCAGAGCCTATCCTGCTCTGCAATCACCCACCCATCCAATGAAACCTCCCACAGAGGACATAAGATTACTGCACCATGTTGCTTTCCATGAGTACTCAGGGGAAATCACTCCTCTGCTTTCTAGTTTTGAATAGTGCTTAAAGAAACTGAAAGCTAAGCTCATTTTTTTTTTTTTTTTCAATGATTCACTTCGTTATTTTTGCCCAGATGACTAGGATTCTTTTTTCATTCTGGAAATCTGGTATTTTACCAGGATATATCTTATTGTTTTGAATTTCAAATTTAGTTGATGGAAATCTTCCCAGATCTTATATCTAAATATTATTTGGACCCATTTACTGTTTCTCTTCAGGAACACAAAATCTCCATACCTTAAAATTACTCCTTTAAGTTTCATATTTTTATTTTCACTTTGAATTAATGTTAAGTGTTTGCTCTTTTCCACATGATTTTTCTTAATTTTCTTTCTTTCTCCTTTTTCCTTCCCTCCAGCCTTTCCTTCTTTCCATCCTTCTTTCCTTCCTTCCTTCTTTCCTCCCTCCTGCCTTGCTGCCTTCTTGCTTTCCTGTCTTCTATCCTTCTTTATTTCTTTTTAAAAAGTATTAGGTCATGAGCATGGCAGGAAGGAAAAGAAAGTGTAAGTTTGAATTAAAGGTATAGTTGCTAATCTATATTACTTGGATATCACACACACACACACAATGAAACTCACCTATTGGATAAGAACATAAACTTTAGAGCCAACTGCCTGGGTTGGAACCACAGGTCTATCATGTACAAGCTGTGAAATTTACTGTTCGGGTTATGTGTTTCTCTATACCTCCACTGACTCATAAGGAAATTGTGATTATTAACAGTATCTAATTCATAGGGTTAAATACATTAATGTATGGAAACAGCTTAGAGTGGTGCTTGGCAAAGACCAGGCCCATAACTGTTGACTTCTCTTTACATTGTTGGCTAAGGTTTCCCTCTAGTCTGCGAAGCCCAGGCTGTGTCTTGCTCATTTGGGGTCAAGTCCTTGCTGTAGGGCAGAGGAGTGATGAGAGAATTTCCCAAGGCAGCAGATCACACACATCAAGCTGTCCACTATTGCTTCTCATTTTTCCTCTCTACACCAGCACCATCTTCACCAAGAGTGCATCCAAAATGATAGATTATTTTTTCAATTCTTTTTAGTGGGAAAAAAGGCAGACAGGAAAACAAATCATGTTTATTGGGGTAAATATTATGCAAGGAATTGTGCTGGGCCTTTTTCATACTTTATCTCATTCATACCCCTTCAAAGCACTGTGAGATAGGTATTATCCTCATTTTACACATGAGTAAGAAATGACTGAAAGGCTAATCGGCACACCCACTATATCCCCTTACCTAAGGCTGCACAGTGGTAAGTGGATGAAATTTAATTTCAAGCCAGGTCTGTCTGGTTCCAAAGTCCCCTTTCCTTCCACTATACCATTACATCTCCACATCAACTCTGTTACATTTCTCTTTATAACCCACAATGGGCAATGTGTTCTTCAATCATTATATTTGATCTATAAATATTCTTAAATAAAATGAAAACTTCCAGTAAAACATAAGAGTGGTCATATAAAGAAGGTTTCCCTTGACTTGTGTCATTTTTTAAAATAGGAATATTGGTCTACAATTTTCAAAATGTTTTCACTTAAATTATGTAAATGGATGTATCAAAATGGGGACAGCAAGATTCCTATCTGGATTCTAGAAAGGATGAGACTAAAATAAACAATAAAGTATATGACTGGAAATTCTGGGCATCATAAAATAATACTAGAGAGATTATCCTATAGATAATATATACATTGAATGCCTCTTCTACTCCTATTTATTATGAAAAATAGGAGCATTCTGAACCACAAAAACATCAAAATAGCCTTCCTAAAGAGTTCAAGGTGACAAAAGTGTCTATATAATTGAGTCCCTGAATAGAAGGATAATAAAATTTTCTAAAATGCTATATTCCTATATTTATGTGCATTTTCTAATTTAGTCTTATGCTCTAAGTGATCCCACAGTTAGAGGTGAGAGATCTCAGAGGACCCTGCTTCATAGTAGGAGAAATAAAAAAGCAACCAAGACTCAATGAAATCATATGAGTTTACAAGGAGAATTGGATAATATATCATGGAGCTAGAGAAAAAGGTAAAATTATTTCTAAGGGTCAAGTTTCAATTCTTTAATTTTCAATATCTTATCTAACAACTAGTAAAGAATCTACTGAATAAAGCACATATTCTTTAAGTTACTATGTGCATGCCAATAATAATATATTTTGTTACGATAAATTAAATTTTTAAATGGGAAGGAACAGAAGATGAATTATAATTTGGTGAATTATAATTGAAGTAACAGAAAACACCTGTACATAAATAAATATTATTTATTTAACAAGCTTTTCATGTCTTAAATTGCTAGTTAGAGGACCAGAGAGATCCAGGCTCTCTCTATTTTACCATTCCACTGTTCTTAGCAGGTTGTCTTTTATCCTCCTGTGTGCTGCTTCATTTTATCAAGATGGCTGCCATGGCTCCAAGCATCATTTCTTCAAAATATTGATATCAAAAGTAGGAAACAGAACAGATAAGGTAAAAAAAAGAGGAGGGGAAGGGGTCTTCTCACATTTCTTACTCCTTTAATCCAAGGGCAAAAACTGTCTTAGAACACTTTTGACATGCTTACTTTCACTGACCCAAACTTTGTATTATAGTTGGTTACCCATGGCAGCAAAAAATGTTTGGAATATCAGAATGTATCTTGTTTGTTATAATGCAAGGCAGGTAAGAAAGCAGGATTATCCAAAGGCTGTGAGTGTCCATTTAACAAATTCAGTCTAATGAACAGACGATTAGGAGGACAAAACAAGGAATAAAGACAGAAAGAGTAATAGGAATGGTATCTGGAAAGATATATTTCAGAATTTAGAAGTTACAAATAATCTCATGCATTTTCTCCAACAACACTTGTATTTCATTCACTTTATAATTAAAACCTGGAAAATATAGAACCATATTTAACATGCTCAAATAATTGCATAGTCAGAGCTATGGACTACTGAAAATTACTTAAACTAAAGAAGTTAAGGAGGTGGGGTTGGCTTAATGGTTGAGTATCACAATCTAGTGTGGTGATCCTTTGCTTTGTCCCTGCATTGAGGTTTCTTATGTGAAATAACTTCTGTGATGTTGAATCATCTAATGGGCAAAAACTGACTTCTAGCATAAACATACTTTATGGGTTTTAACCTCTAAGGAAGATGCCTTATTTCACTGCATCTGATGCTTGTTCTTACCCTTGTTTTCATTTAATGATTCTGCTCCACAAATTCTTAAAGCTAACCTATCCTTTCCTTCAACAGTCTGAAATTTTACATCTTCTAGGAAACAGTTTTACCAGCTGCTTTGTCACTCACCATATTAGGGATTCCTCATTGACAGCCAATACATTAAAATGCAGCCAATTCCCCATTTGAGTGTCAATCTTGTAACCACAATGACAACCATCAATTCTGGGTTAGGCAATTCTATTCCAGATTCAAATGAAGATAGTTCTTCAACTATTCCCTAGAAATGAAATTTATTGACTCATTAAAGCAGGAAGTTCAAGTTGTGAATTTTCAGATATATTTTGTTTTATGGCTTCAAAAGATGTCACCAGGAATCTAAGTCTCTTTATCGCTTCCCTTGGCATTTATTATTCTGTACTAGATTCATTCTCCAACCAGCTTTTTCCTGTCAGGCAAAAAGAGGTCAATTGCTCCTTTGGCTCATAATATCTTTACAATCACATTTTTCTTATTCTGCCATAGAAGCTCTAGGAATTTCCTTAATTTTCCAAGCTAGGTTGGATAATGACACCATAATTACTAGCATTATGGTGTCATCCGATTGACCAGGATCAGGTCATGTGTCTATCACTGAGATAATGAGGAAATAGGATCATTTTCACATAAACCACATAAGATGAGTTTTCAAAAATAAATATATATTTCCCAAATCAAAAGAATGGAGGGGTAAAAGCAAGATGAACTGATAAAAAGTAAGACTGCTGTATTCATTATCCTTCAAAAAGTGTTGGAGTAAAGTGAGATGTATGCATATTCTCACATTCTTAATATATAAAAATTCTTGTAAAGGTATTGATACTGTGTGGGATCCTCTGTTGATTATTTTTAATTTTATTATTTTGAGACCCAACAGAGAAGTGCAATAAAGCATGTTCTTGAAAAATAGTTACTGTTTTAGTTAGCCAAAAGGGTGCTCATGCAAAATACCAGAAACGGGTTGGTTTTTATAAAGGATATTTATTTGGAGTAGAAGTCCACAGTTACCAAGCCATAAAGCATAAGTTTCTTCCCTCACCAAAGTCCACTGCCACGTGTTAGAGCAAGATAGCTGTAGAAGTTTGCCAGAGTCCAGGCTTCTTGGGTTCCTCTCTTCCCAGGGTTCCATTTCTCTCTGGGCTCAACTCCTCTGTTTCTTCCACAAGGTCAGCTGTGGACTCTCAGGCAAACGACTTATCTCTTTTCCAGGGGCGTTCTCTCACGACCAAGCTCTCTTACTTCTTGGGGCTCCAGCTCAAGACTCCAACATCAAAAACTGCTCCCTCTGTCTTTTGCCTTACCTTTTATCTTTAATTCCCCACCCACCAAGGGGTGGGGCTCAACATCCTACTGACGTGGCCCAATCAAAGTCCCAATTATAACTTAATCATGCCCAGATGAACAGATCAGTTTACAAGCATAATCCAATATATATTTTTGGAATTCATAATTACATCAAGTTGCCCAACAGCTATAGCTACTAACTGTTGGCCTATGGCAGTTGTTTAAATTAATAGACTGACAAGATTTTTATAAAGATAAATCAGTCCATGCCATGTAGGGTTATAGACTTCATTTAAGGATATGGAATTCTATAGACAATAAAAATGAAAGATCATCCATAAAATGGTGCATAAATGACAGAGCTTTCTAGTCTCAGTGTGTGGGTGTGAAGGGTTCAGACATCAGAGATACAGAGCCAAATAGCCTCAGAGAATGATTTTTCATTAAATGCTCATTTCTAAAGCATAAACAATGAAATCAATATATTCATTTAAAATTATCTCTTAGGGAAATTGTAAGAACTAAATTTGTAGTGTCTATATGGTGGAAGATTGATTTTCAGAAACACTCATAAGCTAAAACATATTAATCCCTTCATAGTTCTAAAATGACACTTGTACCTAGTCTTTCTGACATCTTTAAAAAGTTGTACTCAAGATAATTGAAAGGCTCTTGAAATGAAGTTTTTTTCCTTATTAAATATACTACTATCCTACTCAGAGGGCTTTTGAAATACACGTTTAGTACCTTTCTCTCTCAAGGTTCTATTGAAATAAATGACTACATATAAAAATAAAATTTAATTTATTTCAGCATTGAAAAACTAGGAGAAGTGCCACTAGCAGATCTGAGCAGTGAGAAATTAATGGGCTCAATAAAGGAGATGAGAAAGTAAGGATATAAAAATAAGCTCACATTTAAGTAGAACCTTGGGATAGTACCAAGATATGAAGTGGCAGAGAGCATGAGAGCATAGAAAGTCAGCCACACACTGCTGACCAGTTAATAAATGAAGGGGTAAATTGAAACGAATGTCAAGTATTGTGGTCATCTGGAAACGACCTCCCAAAGTTGCCCTCATGCTAATCCCCAGAATCTGTGAATATGACCAAAGGGACTTTGCAGATGTAATTAATTTCAGGATATGGAGATTACTGGATAATCTGTGTGGGACAATGTAGTCACAAGGGCCCTTAAAACAGAAGGAGGAAGGCAGAAGAATCAAGGACACGTGATGACAAAAGCAGAAGTCAGAGTGATGCAGCCATGGAATGCAGAAGCTTCCAGAAGCTGAAAACACAAGAGACAGATATTCCCCTGGAATCTCGAGGAGGAACCCAGCTCTGCCAAACCCTTGATTTTATTCCCATAACATTTTGGACATCTGACCTCCAGGACTGTAAAATAATAAATGTATATTGTTTTAAGCTGCTAAGTTGTGGTCATTGATTTTAGCAGCAATAGTAAACTAATACACACCTCAAACAAGTTTTGATCTCTGTACTCGAGCAACAAAACCATGCTTGAAGTTGAGTTTTTAATCTTGGAGAGTTACATGTATTTTTCTGAGATCAGAGAAGAAGGATAATGCTCTGCTTACTTTATGAGTATGTGGGGATATTTCAATATCAAGGACAACATATCTCTACTGACATTCTGACTTGGCAGTACATCCAGTTTTTCTGCATGACCCCCAGAGATCAACAAGGGCACTAAGGCCCTGCATGTCCTACAAGAAAGCAGAAATTTCTCATTTGGGTGTAAGAAATGCACCCAGGTATCAGAGTTGTTCTTTAAAAAGTGTAAGTTACATATAAAGTCTAGATTCTAGACCTTAATCTGAAAATATGAACAACTAAGTCTGATCGCTATCTACGCAAAACAAGCAACATGTAAGGGAAGCAACAATTCCAACAAAGATCTCATGCCAAAGAAAGCAGAATTGATGCAGAAAATAAATGAAAAATAAAAATTAAATTAATGTTTCCTAATACCCAACCAAGTTCATTACCACTTTAGGATTTTTGCGCTTTCATTTTTCTTTTCTTTGATTACCAATTACCTTCTTCCAAATCTTGGTCTCTGTTCTCTCTCTCTCTCTCTCTCTCTCTCTCTCTCTCT
>JAQZBX010003158.1:0-26925 GCA_029593785.1 Cabassous unicinctus
GTGGTGCAGGGATATGATTGAGATCGACAGTGTTGGAATGTGAGGGTGAATACAGTGGGCGGGTTGGGTTGGACTATCCATGTATAAGGGGAGGGCTGGAGGAAGGAGCAGGTGAACTCTGGGGAATTGTAGGTTTGTGGTTAAAACTACAATGGTGGGAATGTTCTTTTGGCAAATATGACAGGGGAGGGTTACTGGTACAGGAGTTGGGGTTGGGGCATATGTGGAATAGGGTGCACCTGGGGCATGCTTCTATGGAATATGAAAGTGTTCCTCTTCTCATAGGGTATTATTTCAGTGGGTGGAGATGCACACAATAAACAAGAAAATATTAAACTCCCATCCTAGGGAGTCCTGCTAAGTTCTCAAATAGAGGGGCAAGAATCACTCGAGAACATAGGCTGTCCCTAATAAAAGAAAACAGACCATTATGTCAAGCTCTAAATATTAATGCATGTAACTATACTTCTTATTCTTAAAAAATTGAAACTTAATGGTTACCATAGGTTCTGAAGGGTGGGGGAGAAATGAATAGATAAAACATAGGACATTTTTAGGGCATTGGAATTGTTCTGCATGATCTTGCAGTGACGAAGACTTGCCATTATACACTTTGTCAAAACCTATAAAAGTGTACAGTGTAAAATGTAAACCATAATGTAAACCATTGACCACGGTTAGTAGCAATGCTTCAATATTTGTTCATCAATTGTAATAAATGTACCACACTCAAATAAGATGTTATTAATAAGGGAAAATGTGAGAGGGGGAGGGGTGAGGTAAATGGGAATCGCTTACATTTTCTATGTGACTTTTCTGTAACCCAAACCTTCTTTGAAAAAAAAAATAAGACACTGGGGGAACATACAGAAGAAATTGTCACTGCACATAAAAGATAACAGATCTTACGGTAATGAAAGACACAATGCCAAAAAAAAATTTTTTGTATTTTATTTTGTTATTTTTATTTATTTATTTTTTGGCTTTGTTTTGTTTTGGGGAGGTTTGGATTGCAGAAGGGTTGCAACTGTGGCAGAGGGGTCACTGGTGCAGAGTGTTGGTTGTGGTGGGATATGTAGGGAAGGGTGCACCTGGGGCATGCCTCTGTGGAATATGAAGGTGTTCAAGTTGTCATGGGGTATTGTCTCAGTGGGTGGAAACCCACACAATAACTGAAAAAATATTGAATTCCCATCCTGGGGAGTCCTGGTATATTTTCTAATAGAGCTGCAAGAATCCCTAGAGTACATGAGCAATGCCTAGCAAAGGAGAAGAGACCAATACATTAGGCCCTTGATATTGATACTTGTACTTATGAACCTCATTCTTGTGAAATTGTAACTTAGCTTAGTATTATAGATTGCCCAAGAGTTACCTCATGAAAGCCTCCTTGTTGCCAAAATGTGGCTTCTCTCTAAGCCAAACTCAGCATATAAATGCAATACCTTCCTCCCAGCATGGGACATGACTCCCAGGGATGTGCCTTCCTGGCACTGAAGGATTATTACCAAGAGCCAACTAGTTATGCATTTGGAAAAAGACCTTGACCAAAGGGGGAAATATTAAATACAAATGAGTTTTTATGGCTAAGAGATTTCAAAATGAGTCAGGAGGTCATTCCAGAGGTTACGCTTATGCAAGTCTCAGGAGGATCTCACTAACTGCCACAGTAAACAGTGCATTATGCAGTGGGGCTCTTGGGGGTTCTAGAGATATCTGGACACTATAGGCAGGGCAGACAATCTCAGGAATTCAGCACCCTGTCAGTGGGCCTTACCTTGGAATATATGATAACCTATTCCCCCCATAGTATCAGAGTTTGTCTCATTTATAATTTTCCTACACATGTTGCTTGTGTCCCTCTTATTTGAACCTATAATTAGCACTATACCCATTTAATATGTGTTCCAAGGTTTTAAATTTTCCGGCTGTTCATTTGCCATTTGAGCCCTGAATCTCAGCAAAGTTGCAGCCAGCTCATCGGACTCGCCCAGGGCCACTAACAAAAGGATGATGATGAACAATGCCCATCCCAAAAAACAGAGTTATCTACAACTGCAAGCAAGACAGTTCCATCCATCTGTCCCATGGGATCTAAGCCCCCTCTCAATTGTAAAGCACAGTGGGCTTTACCATCCCCAATCCTCAAGATTGGGGAATGAACAAACATAAGGCGGAATGCAACTGTGGAGTAAAGTAGACTTTTCATTCTAGGAATGGTAGAAATTGTAACATTGCTATAAAGACAGTGATCACCAGAGTTTCTGAGGAGAGGGAGAGGGAGAGGGAAGAATAGTTATAACATGGGGCATTTTGGGGAAATTGGAATTGTTCTGCATGACATTGCAATGACGGATACAGGCGATTATACATTTTGTCAAATCCTATAAAATTGTGTGGTGCAAAGTGTAAACCATAATATAAACTATAGACCATGGTTAGTAGCAATGCTTTACTCTGTGTTCATCAATTGTAACAAATATACCACACTAATGAAAGATGTTGTTAATGGGGAAAAGTTTGGGAGCGGGAGGGGGTAAGGTATATGGAAATCCCCTATATTTTCAATGTGACATTTATGTAATCTGAAGCATCTTTAATAATAATTTTTTAAAAAGATACGGGAGGAGATGCAGAGGGCTCCCCTCCTTTGTTGGAATATTCATGTTTAAGTTGGCACCACTGGTAGTGTTAAGAAATGGTCTCCTTTTAAAACCAAATCAATCCAATCCAAAGTATTAACAGAGTATAGCTAAAGAAAGTGAATTTCCATGTGAATCATCTCTTCCTCAACTTTTCCCTCTGTATTTTAACATTTTATACCTTCATTTATCTGTTCATTCACTCAGCAAAAATGTATAAATGTGTCCAACAGTGGAGGTGGCGAACAAGACCAAATGCCATCTTCTCTTAAATACTTCAGTCTTAATAGAATGAGAAACAAAGAAAAAAGCAATTTCAATACAGTGTGCTAAGAGAAGCATATGTGCCATGGGATCAAAGAAAAGGGATTCTGAACCAGACTTGGGCAAAATCTGGTTTTAAACCTGAAGGGCTGGCTGGGAAAGGTAGGAGGGCAGATTTCTCTTGTTTTATTTATTGCTTCTTCCATCATAATTTCCCCCCAAATGTGGAGCCACTTCCCTTTTAAAACTATAACCTAAATTAGATCAAAATTCCCATAGGTAGATATTTGACAAAAAATAACTTAGTAAATATTGAGGATGAAGGGAAAGAAAAAGAAAGGCAAACACTAATAGTATAAAAGTAGTTAAGTTTCTGTTGTGCAGGGTTTTGATCCTTAAGATAACTATACAGTATGCCCAAAAAGGTAGTGCATTTTTGCTAGCACCTAATCTGGCCTTCTATTTTCCTAGATCCATTTCTTCATGGGGAAGGGGCATTTATTTCTATCAATGGAGAAGCAGACTTCTTGGTAATTGTCCATTTTCCAGGAAAGACTGGAAAATATTTTACCACTCATAGATATAAGTAGCTCTCATCCTTATTTCTAATTCTTGGTGAATAAGAGAATTTTTTTCCACATCTAATTGACTATATTAAAGTATGTAACAAAAATAATTATTTAATGCTGATGCCACAAAAGGTAATGTTTTTTTCTGTTGAGGAAAAACAAGAGTATATATAGTAGAGTATATATAGTATTTATAGTGATATGTTGTATAAATGTGGTGAAAAGTTAACAACTGGGGAACCTGGAATTTCTTTTTACTATTCTTGCAATTTGTCTGTAAGGCTAAAATTATTTCAAAATAAATTTTAAATGAAAAAAATATGGGACTAGACACTCAACAGCATTACCATATTTCAATGTTACATTATACTTTTCATGTATACTATCCTGAAGACAAAATTACATTTCATCTTACATTTCCTTTCATCATATGCATTTGAAAAAAAAACATTTCAAGCTTTAAAGTATGACCAGTATGTAAACTTTGGAAAATTAACTTTTGAAAAATCCTTATTAGGTAAAAAACATTGTGCCATTCCCTTTATTTTTTAAGACTGGTAGATAAGGATATGATTCAGAATCAGAAACATAATCAGTTTTGTTCTCAATGGAAGTAAAATATAAGACAATTTGCTTGCTTTCTCTTTCTCGACTAGGTTTCATATGTCAAAGCTATTGACATTTGGATGGCAGTATGCCTCCTTTTTGTGTTTTCAGCACTTCTGGAGTATGCAGCGGTAAATTTTGTATCAAGACAGCACAAAGAACTTCTGAAATTTCGACGAAAGAGAAAGAATAGGGTAAGCAATTAAGTGCATTAGGTTAAATGCATCCTCCGTTCTTTTTCTATAAGGAAGAGTTCTATTGACCAGCAAATCTTTGAATTTACTTCTTCTAATGTGAGTGTGCCAACTGACATTTTAAAAGCAAGTGGACTCTTAAAGCAAAAGAGAAATGTCAAAGTTGTATATACAGGAAAAATTGTGGCCAGGATATATTGGAATATTTAAATTAAAATAGAACTTGAATCTTAAAAATAATATGATTCATATAGTGTGCATTTTCCCATCTTAACTGAAAAGTGAATTTGTTATATTTAATGGAGATGTACAGAGAGAGAATGGGGACTGGGAATTAAATGATATGAAATTCCTTTGATTGTGTTGAATTTGAAACTAAAGTGTCAAGAATAGATTTAGTAAGGAAATAACACCTAGCTTCTTTACATGGCATATCTGGTGACACAGAGCTTTATCAACTTCTTTCTAATTTACTTCTGGGAACACCACTGTTTCTTGTTTAAATTAACACATATATTATTTTTTACTTGCAATGTAAGAGTATTTTTATTGGTTTTACTTGATGTAAGTCATCAAATATTATTATTAAAACAAAGCTAATTCCTTTGTTTCTATCAAATAATACCTACTCATTCATACTATGATGATAAGTTCATTCAAAACTATGTGATTTCTTTTTATGCATACCTTTAAATTCTTAAGACCTTTCTTTTGAAACCCGTTGGGAAACGCAGTTGGGTGTTATTGTTGCCTTGCTGTCTCCTGAAAAAAATTGAATCCAGAAATAAAATTACTTAGAACATGATTGGGAGACCACAGGAGTTTGCAGAAATAATCTCCTATTGGATTTGGGTGTCCAAAGTGGGGTTGTCCACCTCTCTTCAGACCTGTAACAGAATCTCTTCATATGCACATGGTTTCAACCATCCTCCATTATTTCTGTATAAGGAAGAGTTCTATTGACCAGCAAATCTTTGAATTTACTCCTTCTAATTTGAGTGTGCCAAATGATATTTTAAGAGCAAGGGGACTTTTAAAGCAATAGAGAAATTTCAAAGTTGTATATACAGGAAAAATTGTGGCCAGGATCCAGTATATTACAATATTTAAGTTAAAATATAACTCAAATCTTAAAAATAATAATATGATTCATACAGTGTGCATATTTAACAATTTTAAAGAGTTTAATTTTTAAAATTTTTAAGGATTCCATAAATTTCTGAGTTATTGACTGCAATTTATATATTCATTAATTTTTAAAAAGCAGTCAACTGCAATCTCTCAGTGCTTGAGCTTACCAGAATTAACTATATTCTAAAGTCATAACTTATCCCGTCATATCTAATTAGCCACCCAAAAAAGCATCACTGCTCCAATAAATACCAAATTCACTGAATTATGGAAGGAACATTAGTATTAGGAGACTCTGGGTGAATACGTTGGACAGAAAGCAATGCCGGAGCCTACATTTGACCAATTTTTTTTTTACAAAAAAGAAAGCATATCATCTGAACATTGAAACATACTGTGATGGGGAAAGTAATTTTTATCTCCTTCTCCCTACCAGTAGACCCCAGTCTACTGGTCTACTTATACTCTTCCCATTTATCCTCACTTTCCTTTTCTCTTTCCTGCTCTTCTTCCCACTCTCTACCGACTACTTGCTCTGCCTTTCTCTCATGATGTTTGGCACTTGCTGAAATGTCATAGCAGGACATAGTGCCATATCACAGGGGTGAAGCTCTTGTCTTTCTTTTCCTGTAGTGACTGATAAAGGCAATTTCCCTTTCTAATATCATTAATCAAAAGTAAAACAATGCTCATTTTCCGTCTCATTTGTTTTGCATTTTCACTTTTATTTTCCAGTTATTTATCTTTCTCCTTCTTCCTGTACAATTTATAACGTATCAACCATGTGCTGCAAACACTAGAAACGAGAAGATCGTGCATGTGGTTCCAAATGGGGGAAATCCACAAGCTCAGACATAGTCTACACCCACAAAATATCCAACATTCACAGTATCCAAATGGAGAAAGTAATAAAGTACATGTTTAGACACTCAATTCAGGATCTTCTTTTTTTTTAAATTATCCTTACCAAAGCAGCTCTTCACTGAGTTTTACCCCACTTAAGAGTATTGGGATAAAAATAATTGATGCCCCTCACTCTTTAGTTCATAGAACAATGGCAAGATTTTTTTTTTTTTTTTTAGTGATTGGGACTCTAGGAAAAGGTAGAATTACAAAAAAGTAATATCTTATTAATTTTTAATCACTACTTAAAATATTCAGGAGGCAAAAATTGTATTAATAATTAAGATCTAGTAACAAAAAAATCCAGTGTTTTCTTTAAAATTCAATTCATAATTTGGGAGTAGACACATTGTTCGTGTGAAGATCTATTAATTTATACATATGTATGTTAAAATGCTATGTGTGTTAAAACTGTGCAATTATATTCATCATATATGACTTGATTTTCTGGTTTCTCAACTCCTCTTGGTCCACGTTACCTTTCCACAGACAGAAGCTTTTGCACTGGAGAAGTTTTACCGTTTCTCAGACCCGGTAAATTCACTTTCTTAACTCTAAGTAGAACGTGGTCATCGGTAAACAGCAGACCGCGTAGTCTGCACGCAGGCAGTGTTAGGTGGGGAAACACGCCCCTGTTCATATTTAAAGCCAAGCAAACACCGTCCCCTTCAGCTGAGAACGATAACTCTTTTTCTAAGAACTCCACTGCCATCCCTCCTCAATCAGTAAAAGGACATTTAAATATTACCCTTCATCTTAACAAGCCTATTTGATTTGCGAAGATGATCTTTAAATATATATTAATGAATATAGATCTTATAATAATCTCCATAGAAGAAATAATCATATAATTTGACAAAATTAGTTTCCAAATAAATGGGAAGTTTATTTATAGAGCCAAGTTTCTAAAAGCATCCTATTTGCCAGAAAATAAAGAGACCTCACAATAAGGGGAAAAAATGCTTTGTGCATTCTATGTATTTTTAGAATCCATCCTTAATGTTAAAATATATTATAGAACATGAATGATTTTGGTTTTCATAACAGCATCTTCTGAGACTGTCAATTAAAAAGTGATCACAAGGACACATGTGCAATTTTAATGGCTAATGTTTTAGAAGTATAGTCTAGAGCAGACACAACAGTTCATAGGTGACTTGACTTAGGGTCCCTTAATATAGCATTTAATAATTGAATACAAACCTACCAAAGCCAAAAAACTTGGCCTGGGGAGTCATATACAAATATTTCAGTCTACTGAATAAAATTTCTGGGGTAAAGTGTATTTAAAAGTAGATGCCCACATGATTCTACTGTACTTCCCTGATTAAGAATCACCACAAGAGACACAATGTTAGACGTACATTGCAGTAATCTCAACTTCATAGCAGCTATTTGGACCCACTATTATTTCAAATCATTTACTAAATTCTTTTATTTTATAATATATACTCACTCAAGTATTTATCTTTGCTACTAAAAGTGCATGTATTTCTTCCAACATAGTCATTTCTCCCTTTGTTTTTCTTCCCTGTAAAAAATAATTTCACATAATCTAAATGTCTTTACTTGATAGTCTTAACTGTAAAATGTTAAT
Source organism: Cabassous unicinctus (assembly GCA_029593785.1). NCBI lineage: Eukaryota > Metazoa > Chordata > Mammalia > Cingulata > Chlamyphoridae > Cabassous > Cabassous unicinctus. Next base: position 7,907 of record JAQZBX010003158.1, read on the forward strand.
TGCATAATTTGCATAATCAGTTGTAGTACTAGCACTCTTTATAGATATATTTAACAGTTAATTCTTATAGGAGCTTTATAATGAAATATATTCGGTATTGTTTTACAGAACAATACTAGAAGAACTCTGATAAAATCAGGCTGACCTCATGTACAGTTAATAAATACTTATTTTAAAAAAGAAACAATATGATAATGCAAACATATCTGTTGGAAATTATATACATCCCATTTATTTTTATAATATTTTAAACATTGTGCAAATTTTGGGCTGATTATTTTGAGTTTCTGAAAACTATTTCCCTCAACCTAATAACCCACTGACATGACAGGATTCATTATTTTTTTTAAAACTTTGTATTTTTCTTAGAAACTGAGCAATATAAATCTTTAAATCAAAATGAGTCTAAATGTTGGTCTTATACCCATTTTTTTTCACGAATACTAGTTTACATGAGTTTTCCTCAGTGCTCTAATTTAACAGAATTGCCAAAGTAAATAAAATTGCCTATTACAGAAAGTTTGTTAAAATAGGGGACCTTATGCTAATGTAAATATTATTCCTAGAAATTTTTAACTTGGTTTATCATTGGCTTGGGTAGTGTATACAATCTTTTATACTGTGCTGCCTCCTCTATTAAGGTATGAGTGACTCCTTTGTCTATTCTGGAAGAATACAAGTTTGTCCTTGTAACCAGATTTCCCCACCTCACACTGTCAGAGCCTGCTGTGTGCTGATTCTCCACTGCACCAGGTCATGGATGCATAGCCCGGGTGCTGTGTATGTGTGGGTGTATGCATGATGTAAAAGTATTTTGGTTAGAAGTTGCTATTCCTATGTATAATATCATTGGTTTAGGTCTATGTGGTCATAAGACTTGCCAAATGTATTTCTGAATACCTGGTATTTATTGAAAGGCATGGATAAGAGGATTACTTTCATGTAGCTTCTTTTTCATTGCAATGTAATGATGCAATGATTTGCTGAGAGAAAACACATTCTCACAGCCTTCTCAAATCTCTGCCTTCCTATTTATTATTGCATGTTATTTGTCTACACATATAAAATAGGAATGGACTATTAGTTTTAGATTTAAGAAATCATGACCAAGTTTATATTTTACTAGACACAGTGGTTATTTTTTTTAAATAAAGATACCACTGACTGCATTTGACTATCTATACACAAGCTTATAATTATTTTTTTTACTTGCATATTTGTATGCTGTCTTACTTCAAAAAACATAACTTTCAAAGACAAAAAACAATTGATTTTTCTGCTCTGTACATTTTGTCCACCCTATAGTCTTAAAACAAAATACAAATATGCATGTCTACTATTTTGGTTGAACGGATGACACTCCATAGTTGAAAGATGTGCATTATTTACACTATATTTTTTAATAAACCTTCCATTCTAGATCAGTTCATGCTATATTTCTAGAGTGTAAGATCAATAGATAAAATATTTTCTAAGAATTTCTTTCACACATACCAGAAGAAAAGTAGGTTCTTAATGATTTATAGTCAAACAAAATTCTATTTGAATGCTGTGATATAAAGTAGTTGAAATTTCATCCTCTCAGGTTAAACAAAAATTTTATAAGAATGTAATTATTCCCTACAAACAAATATGTAAAATTTATCTTAAGCAAAGATATATCTGAAATATCTGTGCAGAGAAATAATATTCATTAATTAATAACCAAATCTAAATTTACATCCGTTGTGGTGACTTTCCTCTCATAGATAACAAATAGAGATACTGCTTTTCACATAAGCCATTTATTGTAATATATTATCTTATATCATTCCATAAATATGAGTTGGCACTGAAATAACCTAATATATTATTCTAGAAATAGATATATCAATATTTAGAATAAATATTTCCATTGGTTTCTCATCTATCTCCTAAAATATTTGTATTACATTGTCAAAAGTTGTCATCCATAACATTCATCTTTTTAAGCTTACTTTTGCCATTCAATAATCTCCAAACCATTTCTGAATCTAACTTCAATATGCCAAGCATAACTTGGCTAATTCATAGCTAGTTTAGATGTCATCTATAAGAAATGCAAGGTCTGCCTGGGAGCTAGATTTCAAAAATCATTATATTAACAATTGACTTGCAACCATAAAGAAAATTTAACCTCATCTATAATTGCATTCTTTCAAGCCTTAAAATAGAAGTTTATATCGATGCATGAAACTGAGTATTTTGTTTTAGGTGGATGTTTATTTTAGCAAAACACCTCTTAATTTTTTCTCATCTTTCATCTTACCTCGGAATTTTCTAAATGATGATGATTTTTTCCCAAAGAAAATAAGCCATTGTTATGTTTATTAGCAAGTTTTTAAATAAATACACCCAGTTTGAAACCATGTAATTGGAAATTAATGGTAATTCACCTTTTCTTTTTCTGTCATATTCCCATTTGGCAATTAAAAGTTACAGAAAATTATTTAAACAAAAAAAGACCTCTGGGATAATTTCCTTAATATCCTGATTGTATGCCTCAAAGGTAGCTACTAATGGAAAAACATTAGGATGAAAATCATGTATTCAATGCTGTTATTTCTTCCAGCAATTCACAAAATCATCACTTCACGTTGTCTTAGATGCTCAGTGTTTTGTGGCAATCTTCATAACTTCACTACTTCCAAACACAAGTAAGATTTTTGGGGAGGTCATTTTTGAGGACCAAGAAGGGGCTAGAAAATCAATTCTATCTCATATGTAGGATGCTAATATTTACATTTAATGACAGAGATGAAACAATTCAATTGAATAGCTATCTTTACCCTTGTATTATTAATCTCACTCTAATATTTCTAAATTAGCATGCATTTTCTATAAATCAGTCTTTGGCATAAGTCTTTAAAGGCACTTAGAATGTTTCACATTATGGCATTGATGCTTAATTACTGAAACATTTTTCTCATTTCTGAACATGGTGTGAACAGGTCTTATAGTAGAAAGAATTGTACAATAAATAAACGGCTTTTACATTCTTCATTGCATATTACCCTTCTAACGTGTTTGAAGCATATAAAGAGGATTTACTTGTGGGTAAATTAAGCAACTTGCTTAGTTTAATTCTTAAATCATCCATTTTCTTTAGCCCATTTTTATTTGATTCTATTTAACCTTTATTGCCTATTTTTTGAGTTGTAAAATGCCTTAATTTTATGAACATTAAATATTGGCTAACATTTATTTATTGGCTAAATAAAGTCTCTGAGTCAAAAGTTTTAGTTATTTGTTTTAATTCTTTGGGATTTTTTTTTGGGGGGGTGGGGTGGGATTCAGGCCATTAGAAATTTAAGCTGAAGATATTTCCAGAAAAGTTAATTATCTCAAAGAGATATTTGACTACTAGTTGGAATAAAGAATATCACTGCACAACTAAACACACATAGATATAAGATAATTTTATTCTGAGGTCTTCAAAACAGAGAAATTAGTTTAGTTATAAAATAATTCAATGCATTTTCTAATTTAGTAATCTAATATTAATGAAAAACTGCTAGACAACTTCAAGCATGGACCTTTCTCTGCAGAACCACCATGGTGGCTGGGACCCTGTACACATATCTGGAAAACTGGAAGGCCTTCAGGGTCCTCGTGGCTGCTCAGGTTCGCCTGCTCTCCACACCACTCCACTTCCACTTTGGCCAAACCAACTGCACTGCTGAATTTCTCTGCAAATTTCCTGCTGGCAAGGCTCCAGCATTTGAAGGTGATGATGGAGTCTGTGTGTTTGAGAGCAATGCCATTGCCTACTATGTGAGCAATGAGGAGCTTCAGGGAAGTACTCCAGGAGCAGCAGCCCAGGTGGTGCAGTGGGTGAGCTTTGCTGTCAATGACATGGTTCCACCAGCCAGCTCCTGGATGTTCCCCACCTTGGGCACCATGCACCACAACAAGCAGGCCACAGAGGACACCAAGGAGGAGGTGAGGCAAATTCTGAGGCTGCTGGAGGCTCACTTGAAGGCGAAGACTTTCCTGGTGGGTGAACGTATGACCCTGGCTGACATCACAGTTGTCTGCACCCTGTATTGGCTCTACAAACAGGTCCTTGAACCTTCTTTTCGACAAGCCTTCCCCAATACCCATCGCTGTTTCCTCACCTGCATTAACCAGCCCTAGTTCCGGGCTGTGTTGCGGATGGTGAAACTATGTGAGAAGATAGCCCAGTTTGATGCTAAGAATTTTGCAGACACCAGCCTAAAAAAGAACACCCCTTGGACAGAGAAACGTCAGCAGGAGGAGAAGCAAAAGCCCCAGGCTGAGTGGAAAGAGAAGGAAAAGGTGGCTGCCCCTGCTCCTGGGAAGATGGATGAATGTGAGCAGGCACTGGCTGCTGAGCCGCAGGCTAAAGATCCCTTTGCTCACCTGCCCAACTGTACCTTTGTGTTGGATTAATCCAAGCACAAGTATTCCAAAAGTGCCACATTTCTGGGGGCACTTTGATAAGGATGGCTGGTCCTCCAAGGCCAGGAGCTTGCCTTTCCGCTGAGTCCAGATTGGCAGGTGGATTATGAGTCGTACACAAGGTGGAAGCTGGATCCTGGCAGTGAGGAGAGCCAGATGCTGGTTTGAGAGTACTTTTCCTGGGAGGGAGTCTTCCAGCATGTGGGCAAAGCCTTCAATCAGGGCATGACCTTCAAGTGAACATCTCTTGCCATCGCCTAGCTGCCTGCACCTGCCCTTCAGGGAGATGGGGGTCATTAAAGGAAACTGAACATTGAAAAAAAACTTCAAGCATGCTTAAAATTAATATTTTAGTGCAGCCTTTCAAAACTAAAAGAAATCCCAAGAGGTCAGTCCCATCTTTGAAAAGATCACTTGATCCTTTGGACTTCTAAGGAATCTTCCTCTCTCTCATCCTCTGTCTGAGATGTGGGCCCTGTTGAGTAGTGTGATCATTGCCTCCCACAGAGCTGAGATCCTATTTCTGAAAGAGCTTTGAGATGGCTCTGTGTGCTCTATCTCATGGGACACACTTTAAAATGTATGCTGCTTCATGGAACATGTTTAAACACTACCTTGATTATAGAACTTAGATTTGCCAGGAATCCTAGCAGTGATGTAGCAAAACCCCTCAATTGTAACAGGGGCTCTTGGTCCAATTATTCCAGGGGAACAAACTATTAATAAAAATGCCTTGTTCTGAATCTTTAATAGCATTTTTAACTGTGGCTTCTGTAGTGTAAACAACTCAAGATGGGTGTGGAGCGAGTTACCAAAACTGCTCAGGTAGAGGTCGGTAGATGGCAGCTCCACAAGCCCCACTTCACACTAAGAAGAGAGACCAATCTATGGTGTTTGAGTGTGGTTTTTATCCACCTCAAGGGGATAAGTATCTGGGGCTGCTTGTTCCTGGTTTCTGAGTTTAAGGTCTGGCTGGGCCTTTTTATTAGGCTTAACATCTCCTTCAGCTAGGGAATGGCACATAATAGAAAAGGAGGTGGGGGTAGTGGAAGACGGAGGATGGCCGCTTAGTTTATGTTCATTACTTCCCAAAAGATGGAGGTGACGGTAGGTGAGGTCTGAGCGATGGCCACTTAACTGGTGTTTGTAACTTCCTTGACAATGGAATACCTATTTCTGCCAAAACCCACTTGATTCCTCCTGGAGCTGTGGGCAAAGATCCTAGGTATTCTACCTGCCAGCTATGTGTCAGGCTTTGCCCTTGGGAAATTCACCCCAAAGCAGTGTTTAGGCCAAGGTTTCTCCTGTTGCTATTCTGGAGTAGCTCTTGCTACATTAATGGCTTCACTGGGAGACAGAGAAAAAATATGTCGCAGTTCTGCCCACTTCAAGGCCTGGCCATCACTATGGCTACTTCTATGACAAGTACAAGGCATCTGCCCTGACACTTCGATCCCTTTCTGAGCTGGCAACTTGGTGGGCATTTCATGACCCAACTGGACTCTCCCTGGGAATTTCTGTGAGGAGTTGCATTCCCTATCCTGGGATGTTCTTTATTGTCCATTTATCAAAGACTAATTTTCTTGTCCATAAGGCAAGGTCATTGAGTAGGGTCCAGGACTCTGAATATACAGACATTGCTTTGAAGACAAGAACCAAGTTCTTTTGATATTTCCATATGTACTATTCTCAAGTCAGCCTTTGTGTAGACTTCTCTCTATGTTCTTCATCTAGGGTTATTCATTCTACTTGGAGGATTGTGCCATGTATGGTTGGGATCCTGTCTTTCCCTATGGGAATTTCCACTGGTGAACCCAGCTGGCCTCTTTTCCTTCGGTGGGAAGAAAGCCATGAGGTTCATATCACTCTGGATAACTGAAGAAAAGGGTCCATTAGTGATCCAGAATCATAGAGGCTATCTTCTCATGGATTGGATGCACTCCTCAGAGTTAGGGTCCTTGGCTTATTCCTGAGTTGACTATTTTCATTTTATCATGGAACTTTATTATACAACTACTCATGATTAGAATGCCTTTTTTGCAATAACTCATGTCATGGTAGTCATCTCAGGCCTAAATATAGTCTGATGTCCTTCAGATTCTTTAGATTGGGATTTCTGTTTCTACTAGAGCTCAAGAGAAGGTCAGGATCTGCTCACAGAATCAAGGAGCTTTCTAGGCCAGAATCCTAGTAGCCACCTTAGGGTGCCACTATTGCACTTTCTCCAGAAACTCTAGTCTACATGTGTTTTAGTTGCAGATCCCTCCACAATCATTGATGAATTATAATGCCCCAGAGGGGCAGCTTGAGACATTGCCTGCCTCAGATCTCTTACAGTGTGGCTTTGTTCCCCTTTCCAATTCAGTCTGTTTTCTAATCACTTTATGCAGTGAGGTCAGCAGGAGTTCAAAATGCATTCACCAGACTTCAAATAGTCCCTACAAGCTGCTTTGCTCATAGTGGGGTCCAGAAGGGATAAGCAGTTTGTTCTTTATTGTTTGTGAATTCCCTCTAGTGGAGTAAGCCCAGGTTATTCCAGAAACTGTACTAATGGGGTTGAACCCAGATTCTTAGCTGGATTAATCAGTCACCCTTACTAGCCATGTGTGCCATTACAGGGTCCAAACCCTCCTGATTTTCTCCTCTGAAGGGAAAACTATCACTTCTCATTAAATAACTTGCTTTTGACAGTGTTGTAGACCAATATTTTCTTACCATATTGTGAGTATGCTGGAAAATTCAGGTTCCCCTTAGGGAGGAACAGGAAGGTGATATTTGGGCCCATCTCACATGAAGGCAGACTGTGACTTATTATTTGATTGAGATGAAAAAGAAAGCATTAGTCAAGTCTATTGAAGCATACCCATCCCCTGTGGCCTTCTGAAGCTCCTGAATAGTTTTCACCAAGTTCAGCTCTTTATTGAATCCTCAGTATTCAGCAGCCAGCCTGCAGGATCAGTTTTATCACAGGCTAGACAGGACTATTCTAGAGAAAATAAATGAGGACTCCACCCCTGCTTCCACCATTTCTTTAATCAGATCTGAGAGTCCCTATTTTCTTCTTGGATTCCTGTACTGTTTAAAATTTATTATAGAGGACAGCTCCGGCAATTCTAAGGGCTCCCTTTTTAGTACATCCCCTTAAAACCAGGCCAAGGAAGGATTTGCCTGAGATGATGCTTAAGCCAGAAATGGCAATACTTTCCAATTATTTAGCACATCATTTCCAAGGGTGATATGACCTACTGGCTTTATTTTACTCTCTCATTTTCCTATCTGCTGTTTTACTATGATCACAATACGTTCTACCAAAACATCATTAGGCCCCCTCCACATCCCATTCCTCTCATCAGCATCCATTTTGCTCTTAATATGGCCTTCTCACTCCCCAGAAGATAATACCAAACATTGTGAACTGGTACCCAGTAATCCCCAAAAGCTGTGTTCCCCACCCCCAGGCCATTCAACTTTAACCAAATATCACCTTGGAATGGCACTCAGAATTGGCAAGGAGATCCTGGCTTTCAGGTCAATCTTCTTTAGTTTCAGTTGCCTTAATTGATGGAGCAAATTCAGTAACTTGTTCCGCACCATTGGTTTCCATTCCCCATTGCCATCATTGGGTTTAACTTCATCCTAGAGGGAATAAAAGGAGCAGATCTAACATTGTTCTTTATAAGAGGCAGCTGTGGGAGCTGGAATAGACTTCTTTCCTCCCAGCTGTCAATAATGTGCCAGGAAATCTTGCATAGGAAGCCTGTTCATTCACCCTGTACATTCCTTGTCTTAACAGCCACCTAAAGAAAGCTACTGGATTCACCTCTGACCGTGATTTTGCTCCCAAATAGCCTATATTTCTTTCCATCAGTGAAATCCAACACTGCAGTTGCAAGAGTAAATCTATAAGCCATGAATCTTATATAATTTGCCACCCACCCCAAAAGAAGGGTCACCTGGGAGACCCACGCCTGAGGGATTTCCTTAACTACAGAGTCTACCAGAGTTTGGGTCAGAGGTTATTGTTGGGGAAGACTCATCTCTGATTAACATATGACCATCCAGGTTTGCTTCTGCCCTTAACAAACCTACTTCTTCTAAAGGGATGTTCTATTTCACAGCAGTGAGACAACTAGGAAGTTTCCCCTCTCAGCATAGATTTACACCACCCCAGCCTTCTCCACTCTAAAAGGGTCATTGATATTACTACCCTTGCTAATAATTCCTGAATGGCAATGCTGCAGCACATTGGGGGAGGGGGTAGTATTCCTTTTCGTGCCCCAGCATCAAAAATAAATTATTAGCTCCCGAGTCAACTAACCTAAACATCTAGGGAAGCATGGACTGCTGAGACATCTTCCAGTACTTCTCAGTGAAGTGACCCAGCTCTTTTATACTATAATTTCTTTGTCTGATATGACGGTTCCTAAATACATGTGGCTTTTGAACACTAAAACTGTGGGTAGTCTGAATTGAGATGTGTTGTAAATGTAAAATACATCCAGATTTCAAGGACTTAGCATGGAATAAAAAATAGCTCAATAATTTTTACATTGAATAAATTTTTAAATAAAATCTTGGACATACTGAAGTAAACAAAACATATCATTAAAACCAATTTCACTTGTTTCTTTTAACATGTTAAAATGTAGCTATTGTAGAATTTAACACACATATGTCTCTCATTTGCACTCATATTTCTATTGTATAGAAGAACCACAGGATAGTCAGTAGTTTACAGTGTCACTTGCCTGGGGTTGCATGCGGTAACATCAATATTAATGCCATGTATCTCCAAGTCCCAACTGAGCTTTTCTCTTGCAGAATGGGTCTGTTTTCATCTTGAGCACAAGCCACAGACTGCTTGCTTCATTTGCCCTGGCTTCATCTTCCCCAGAGATGGTTTCAGTTTCACAAGGATAATTAATTAATAGGAAACAAGAAATTCCATCTTGAGCCATGTTGCCTTCAGTTAATCACCCTGTTTCTCCTCAGTTTATCTCACAGGTCATCCAATTTAACAGAGGATAAATCTGTGCCATCCATATTCCAATAGTGAGGTTTATCCCCAGTTATTTGATGCAGAGCTTTTGCTACCTCAAACCCTGGTAGATCAGGAGGCCCCCAGTCATCGTGTGCTCATCAGAACTCCCTCTCAGACTTTTGGCCATATTGAGTCAAGGATCTGAAAGTCAGGTCAGCTTCTGTCATCACCACCGAGATTGCAGTTGGCATTCAGACCTTTGACACAAATAGGCTTTAACCTAATATTGTATATACTTAGTTTATTAAAAAAGATGAGGAAGAAGATACATGAAGCATAGGTCCTTCATCTTATTGAGAGATGAAGCACCTACTCAAGAATGCAGCTTCTTTTGTACCCTAACCTACCTATCTAACCCACCAGGTTTCACTAAGTGGGATGCCATAGACAGAAATCAATATATATATACATGATCGCTTTGACACAGAGAAGCCACAGCCTTTATTTCCCACCAAACCTGCATACAGTCTAGTCATGTAGGTTTAAGGCCTGCATGCCAACACACAGCTAGCAATGCAAGTACCGTCCCACACTGCAAATGAGGCAGACACTGCGTTCTCATTTAGCATTTCTCCTGCTTCTAAGGAAATGATGCCGTAGGAATCAAAGGTCATTTTCAGCAGGGGCTGCAACAATCAGGCCTAATGCTAACCCTTTCCTCACAGTCAGTTATGTGGAAAAATATGACTGAGAAAAATACAGGTGTTTTCTAAGTAATATTAAAACTTAACTGTATCTTATCTATTTTGAGATAAACAGCTGGGTTCTTTAAAGATTTTTATATTATAAGTTCTCCAGACACAAATGATTAGAAATTTAGTGAATGGATCATGCTAGAAAAAAGCATCAGCTAGAATTCCAGAAATTTTAGCTTTTAAGTAATTAATCTCCCAATTGGATGAAATAACAGCAGCATCAAATCACAAATGCTCACTGAGAAATTATCATTGTCCTATTTTAAGATGGATTATTTTAAAAACATGGTTGAGGCAGTTTAAAATAATATTTTATACTTCAACATTCAGCTGTTTTGCACACAAACTACCCAGGAAACCTACATTTTTCTCTGGGATGCAAACACCAGCATGGTTTACTAAACTGTAAGGATGCTATCTCAACACTTATATGGGAACAGTTTAATCCCTACTTTATCCACTATTTTTCAAGACATATTTAGAGAAATTCCAAACAAAAAATAAATTAGCCTTAAAATTTCCATGAAAACCAAAAACTTCCCAGTGCAAATGAACATGCATGTTAAAGAGCATTGGAAAATCAATTTCTAATTCTTGCAAGATTACAGCAGTATTTACATGTAATTTGGATAACTGGCTTTTATTTCCAACTTGTTTCTTCAATATTCAATTGACCATACATTTTTCAGTTGTGATACTTCCTAATATTTTCATGGTTTTGTTTTTTAGGTAGAATTACCTTTCTTTTATAATTTTTAAAAACCATTTTATACATCACTGCATCAACTTTAGTTGTCTTCTCATTGTTAGACTCCTTATGATTTCCATTTTTCACTTTCATATTATATCATATATTGTTCATTAAGCAAGTACTTTCACAGGCCCAAAATCATTTTTCAAGAGTTTGAGCCAATTAATCATTTTGGCCTTATATAGTACTATCAAAATTTATCATCATAGAGGGAGAGATATAACAATTTTATAAAATGCCATAATTGTCATCATTTAAACTTTCAACTTTAGTAACAAAAAGTCTATTTAGTTAACTGGTAGCCATATACTGTTACCTTCTATATATACTAATTAAATTAAATTATCATTAATGAATTTCATTATAAACATTAAATACTATATTTTTTATACTGAGCACATCTCATTTATCATATGTTGTTAAGTAATTTTCCTTTAAATTTGGTTTTCTTTTCATTTATATAACTGGAAAAGTCTCTTCAATTTGCCACATGAGAAAAGTCACAATACCTTTAGAGGCACATAAGGATACATTTAATTTGTATATTTTTAAGACTTATTAAAATATATTTTAAAATATGAAATAAACTTCTGAAAAATCATTCATAATTTCAACTAAACCAATGCACTTGAAAAGTAGTTATGTAAAACTAGATTATATGAGCATTTTATATGTCTTCCAAAAAGGGTTAAACAGAGAAGTAGTATAACGTGAAGATAACAAAAAACAGTGTTTTTGAGTTAGACTGAGTTTTCCAGGGAAGGGACTTAAAATTGTAGGAAAAAAATGATTTAAAAGTTTGTCTTTATGAGAAAGAAAATTAAGTCAACATCCCTGGTATTTTCTCCTTTAGTGTTACATATATGCCCATTCAAACAAATAATGTAATAGAACAGGTATATGAGCATATATGACACAATAGTTCCATAGATGCTTTTTCTTGTTCTATGTTCTAGCAATACGTAGATGATACCAAATCCTTTAAAGTATATCATTTGATAATTTAGTATTTATTAATGGACACATCTATATGATATAGCAAGAAAATGAATAACACTTCAATGGGGGAAAATGCAACACATCTATATGCTTTAATTATCTTTTCATTGTATTAATGTACAAATTTATCATTATAAAGTTTAAGTTATGATTTGGAAATGCCTGTTACACATGCTGTATTCAATTACTCAAGCATTCCCTTAACATTTTTCTTGTGACAGGATGATGAAGTAATGGAGAGTCGATTCAGCTTCACAACCTATGGAATGGGGCCGTGTCTGCAAGCAAAAGACAGCGTGACACCAAAGGGCCCAAACCATCCTCTCCAGGTAATGCCAAAAAGCCCAGATGAAATGAGAAAGGTCTTTATTGACCGGGCCAAGAAGATTGATACCATCTCCCGAGCGGGCTTCCCATTAGCCTTTTTGATTTTTAACATTTTCTACTGGGTTATCTATAAAATTCTTAGGCATGAGGATATTCATCAGCAACAAGATTAAGTCTCTGGGAGGATGCAAGCACAAATGGCCAATTCAGAAGAGAGTTTCTTTGCCATAGACTCGTGTGTATGTGTGTTTGTGTGTATATGTGTAGTGTACAAATGATGACCATTGTATTAAAATGGCTTATGGAAAAGGGTCGTATTTTGATTTGCTATGGAAAGCCATGAGCTAGATTAAGATTCTTTCCATGGATACAAAAAACTATATGTGGAGATTCTATTTTGTTTTAATTTAAGATTGGTTTTTCACTGTAAATCATAAGCAGAAGCTTTCCTGTCAATGTGTTTGTATGTTGTATTATGTCACATAATAGTAGACATAAACACTACTTCAGAATTCCTTGATTTTTAATTCTATGGCATTAAATCTTAAAAAAGCAAAATTTGCACACTAAACCTTATGGAAAGAAGAGGGAAAATGTGAAGATAAAAAATGAATAGATTGAGGTTAAAAATATTTTCTTATGCAGTAGTTTCAAAATGGAAAACTCACTCAATATTAACGGGGGATTCTACATACAAACACTAAAGAACCAATTTATGTTATAATAAAAAATTTCAAATTACATGATTAAAAAATATTTAATTATTTAGAACTCTAATACAGTCTAATTGTCTGTGAAAATTCAAAATAAATGACTTAAGAGATTGTTATATATAAAATCTACCTTTCTTAAATTTTATATATCTGTGAATGAAGTTAGAAATAGTGAAAAATACATTATTGTTTTAAAGTAAGTGTTATAACTGCATATTTTAAATTATTGACCAACACTGAAAAATTCAAGCTAACACCCTTAAATTTTTAGATTTGTAATAGCTTTTTAATTGTCTATAAGTGATTGTGTTTAAACATTTAATGTAATAGTAACAAAGTTATATATAATTTAGTTAAAATGAGATTTAAAATTCAAAGGGATTTACAATTTGATGATGAATTCAGTGAAAACTACAATGAAGCCATGCAAGTTTTTTTTTAAAAAGAACTGTTTTCCCATCAAAGTATATGGGTTCAAACACCTAACTCCAAATATAAGGAGAAAAGATTTTAATTCTAAATTATATAAATAAGTCATTTCTATAAGTGAGGATTTTTTATATTTATGAATTACTGGTTTCAATATAAAAGTCATCCAGTGGATGTGAATAATTTTAAATGAATTTTTTATTTCAAATATCAATAGCTCTACAGGATTATTTCAATTGCAATGGGTCATCATCTGATTTCTCCTGGTGTAATTAAGTGCAAATGTATGATCTGTGTCCTTCCTTAAATTGAACCAGATTCTTATTATTTTTGTTTTTCCACATTCTGCATTATTTTGACCATAACTGCTGCATTTAAGAAAACTCTAGAATACTTTTTAGATAAGTTTTAATTATCAGTTACTCACTGATTCAGTTGTCCAAATTAGTCGGAGAAAAAAGTTTAAACTTTAAGAAAACAATTAGCTCATATTTAAGAGGGAAAATTAAGCCAGTTCTTGAACCATATGGTACTAAATCCTGACCTTCAACAACTCTCAGACTAAAAGCAGGAACCACTATTTAAAACAAAAATATTTCTCAACATTGTAGTTTTTAAAAAAATAACTTTAAAATGTATATTCAGCAGTTTTGCTACAAAAAGACCAAATTCCTCTTACTTACAAATTTGTAAGTAATTTAAAACCAAACACTGAGGAAAAATATCATCATACTTGGCATTATATGTAAATGCCACAATTGAAAGAGGCTGTTACCATATATTTATTTTGAGGACTGTGTACCCAAAAGCCAAATACTATTCCAGACAAACATATGCTTCTTCATTTGGTGTGTGTAAATCACATTATAAACTTAACCCTAAGTCATCAATGTTTGAAAATGCATATACTCCCCAAATATGAATGCATGTATCGGGTTTCTGAATCCCCAGGATCTTGTGGGAGAGAATTGAAATTTTCGCAACAAGCATGTGAAAAATTAAGCCAACATGAGGAGAGCACGCTAACTACTTTAACATTCTGTGAAACTTAAGCAGTTATGATTTTTAGAGAAAAATAGACATATCTTCCATCCTACACCTCCCCTTCTCTGAATATCTTTAAACCCATTTTTTAAAAATATAATTGTTTGTTCTTAACATGGCATAACTCGCCCTGCTAGTCACTAGGGAGGATAGAGAATTAAGTTGGTGGCTAAATTTCCCTTTCATCTATGAAATGGATTCAAGAAAATAAGGGGCTTGCCAATATTAAAAACAGAAAAAAAATACTTTTAATATTGGAAGCAGGAAACTGGCATTCCAGTATTTCACAGTTGTCCGCTAACAACAACCTAGACCACTCGAAGAATGTAACTCTGAGAATGAAAATGAGCCAAAGTCTTAGACTAATCATTAATAATCTTTGAGGTCATAAAGTTGCCTACTCCAAAATGGAATTCATATACTTTGAAACATAGATAATTACTTAAACTCACAAAATTTCTCAGCATATATCATCTGTATGTCTTATCTATGCTGAACTAGTACAGAAAAAGCCATTCTGTGTATGCAGCATAAATGTATGTCCCGTCAATCAGTATTCGCTGATGCTGGCAAGGCAAAGATGAAAGTGATGGGTTTGATAAACACATAAAAATTTAAATATGGCTCTTATCACAAGAAATTTTAATATTAACAGTGGCTCCAAGGCCATAATCAATAAGAGTATCATCTATAAATGTAGTAATTAGTTTTATTCACTGAGTGGTTTAGTCAGGAATTGTCTTAGAGAATATTTTTGCAGCTTTACAATTGTAAGCTTGTCTTTTGAATTATACCAACTTATTAAGCACAGTTATGATAGCTGTACATCTTGCTTGTTAATTTGGGTCTTCAATTTTTTAACTAGATCATTGTATTGACTATCTTGGCCTCTAGACTGAGGTTTTGAAAATTCTAGCACAAGCAGCTCCAACAAACTATAAACTTATATTACATTTTCAGTTGCTCGCTTCATATGCAATTCAGAGAAGAATTTAGTTGCAAAAACTATGCAATTTTTTAGAAGACAATTTTTGATAACTCAAAATTGAACCCAAAATTGTCTTATCTACCCAAGCAAAATTAAGGGACTTTCTAAGGCAGTGTTTCAAACACATTTGATCAGGCCAATTTCTTTAGCCAAACCTACTGAATAATGGGCAATGCAAAAGTATGACCATGAAGATTAGAACTGTGGAAAAGACTGAAATTTTGAATATAATGACAGCTAAGTCTTGTTCTGTACAACACCTCCGTAATCCTTAGTGCATATTATATTTGGGTCCACAATGCCATTCATAGCACTGCAAGAATAATCCTGTCCATCTCAATGATCACTGTATAATTACCTATAACTAAGAACACAGCCACACTCTCTATCTCATGGAAACTACACATATACCACTTGAAACATAAGGGAAAAATATAAACATCCTGGGTTCTTATTCTAGACTCTGAAATTTATCAACCCATTCACTTTGACCTTTTAAAGGGATGCTAAAATTGATAAGGAGAATTATAGTTTGTGGCTATAAGACAATTTGATGTTTTTAAGTCAGTCTTTTAGAAGACACAGTGTATAGGAACATAGAAGTTCCCTTGTGATTGAAAGCAAATACAATACCCATAATGCCAACTGTGGTTTAACTCCTTTCTAAGACATGTCCTCAGCAGATACATTGGTTTTTATTTTCTTGTTCATACACTACAGAGTGGCAAAAATAGCAATCACATTGTATTCTCATTATTACATCAAGGCTTTCATGAGTGAATGAGCAGCATACACTATGATTTGTATTAATTTAATTAACTTTAAGTTGAAATTTTTACTCCAGCCCCCACTCATCTTTAAAAACTTACTGATATTAAAAAGTGAACTTACACAAGGAGACAGCTGCTATTGTAATTATTTTAAAAAATAAAGAAATTAAGTATTGCATATTCTTCCATAACAAAGATGCTGGCCAAACCATGTGTAAAATATAATTCCCTAGGATTTGAAAATAACTAGAGCAGGAAATATTTTCAGGAGAATCTTTTCCCAGAAATCTGGCTAAAAAATATACAAATCCCTTGCTAGTAGCTAGGACTTCCTTACACATTCTTTCTTCTAAATGTTCCATCTTAAATTCTGCTTTCATCTCTCTCCTTTTCCCTTTGTTATCACACAAAAAAACACACACACATGGACATATAATTATGTTTTCAATTAGATTATTTTTTTCAAATTGAAAATGCAAATGAGGTCGCCCTGGAGTGATTCCTGGGGGAAAACATGAAGAATACAGTCATTTGATTTGCCCATTTCTTAAACAGGAAAAAATATTTTGCCTCAAAAACACAGGAACAAAACTATCTGGATCAAATCATTTATCCAAACTTTAGCATTCCGACGGTCTTTCGAAATTGACTACATACTTGACAAATAGTTATTCCATGAAACTAGTTATATCAGATGATTTCATGGTGTCTTAACAGGCAATATTCTCAGTGCTTACACTTTTCATTCACAAGCAAAATAAGAAGAATTTTAAAGAGTGTGATTTAAAAAATAGTGGTTTTAAACCCTGGCTTTATACCAGAATCCTTATATACATGTGTGTCTTTGGTATTCAGTGTAGAAGATTATGATTCAATTAATCAATTATTGATTAAGCACATTTTCATTGAGCACTTTCTGTGTGCCTGACACTGATCAAAGTGCTAAATAAGTATGTTTGGAGTAAGACAGAAACTTCTGGATTATTGACAAAGTTCCACAAGTAAAAAGTAAGGACAACTGATGTGAACATACATATACATTTTTAAAAATATATTTTGCCTTAATGTTTTTAAAAATTTTGTATTTTTTTCCTTCAAACAATCCAGTTTAACTGTCTCTCATTTATTTTCCTAGAATTGAAAATAAAGCTTTGAATTGTTTCAGTTCAGCTTCCCTCCCAATGTTAGAATGCTCATATTATATTCCTGGTCCAAAGTTATTCACATTCTCCTAGAACTCTTAGAGAAATAGGTGGCTAATTATTCTAGGATGGTTTCTTCCATTGTGATAAAGCTCTACATGATAAAAACCTAATCTTCATCATGGCATGACTTCTACTTCATCAAATACCAAATAAGTTTATTCCATTCCCAGAAGACAGCCAATACATATTTTCTTATATTTACTGCCTTTCTTTATGCTCAATGGATACTCCTTTCAACCCATTATTACTAATTTTACTTTTATTTAAGCAATTCATAGATGCACTTTAGTGTTAAACAATGATGAGATGTTTCCATGTTTATAATATAAGGAAATATAAAACCAGTTGCCTACATAGATAAAGAGAAATTGATGAAAATTTCTATTAAATTATTTGCAGTAATTATAAATGTCTTCCTATAATTTAGCAATAATTTTAAAGTAAATATTTAAATTTTTATTTCATGATATGAAGAAATTATATAAAACCCTAAAAGTAATATGAATTTTTTAAAAAACGGTTAAACATAGTACAAATTTCTTAAAATATAATAAAAAATATAATGAATTAAATTGTTTTATTTTCACAGTTGATTTTTCTCTGAGATGGTTTTAGCAAAAATGTTTTAGGCAACCCAATTTACACAAACATTATCCAACCTAGCTTGTTAATGTAGGTGAAAAGTTAGGAGCTGTAGGGTAAAGACCAGAAAAATATAATATAATAAATTGTGTTTAAACATGATTGAATACTGTGGCACTCCTTTACTTTTATTTCTATGAATTCTGCAAAGGGTGTTCCTTAATTTGTATTTACTGTACAATAAATGATAATACTGGAATATATCATGAAGTACTCTGACCACCTGTGGATAATATATAATGTGCTATGGAAAACACCATGAAAAGAAAATGTGCCATGTATTTTCAGTGTACCATCTTATCATGTTATATGGTGATTTCAATATTAGTGAGCCAAGATGCTCAAAAGAGTACCAGAAAAAAAAGCATTGTTATTTTATGGTGTTCATTATTTTCCTATAGATTTTAAAAATGTCTTCCTGAATCTTGTGTCCAGATGATGTCATATTTTTGTCAGGAAATTATACTGAAATTATATTTAAAAATTTATACACAATTTTATCAACTCATTTTTCATTATATTACCTTTAATTCAGTTCTGCAGATAACAAGCTCTCTAATCAGAGTTGTTAATCCTTGTATAGTATATGGTATTTATCATGTAACTGTAGCTATTTTGATTTAAAAAAACCAACAACAATAAAATTAACTATTTTCCAGAATATGAATACCTTTTTGGCTCTTTGGTCCTATTTCTATAAACACTAACTTTTAGCAAAGGATCATGTTGTTTTTCTGACAAAGGATATATTACATTTCCATCTTCATGGAAACTATTACATCTAGGATTACAAAGCCAGTGATACATCATTCAGAGAAGTTTTAATATATACATTCCATTGTAGGAAAAGTACAATAAGGAGGATGGTGAATGGAACTTTTCTACTAATGATAGAATGAGGAAAAAAAGTCTAAACAAATAGAAAAATGATTTTACACACTCATACGGAGGAACTTAAGACATAAAGTGCTATTG
>JAQZBX010003158.1:27025-46592 GCA_029593785.1 Cabassous unicinctus
TAATTTTGTACAACTTACATTGTTAATTGCAATCCCTGGGAATCTTAAATCAGAATGAGCCCACAGTTCCTGAACTATAGTTCACTAAACATATTTAGATATTGTCTTGATGAGTTCTTATGTTTGGCCCCATGGGTTTGCTTTTCAGGTTACCTAAGTAGATGCTCTTTATCCAACAGTTCACTGCTTTACAAAAGTGCTCAGGCAAGCTTTTACTAGCCGGTCAGTGAAAGGAGGCTTTCATCCACAGTCCATTCTGTGACATGAGCAATGAGAAGTCTGAAAATTTGTTCACAAAACAATGAATACTAACTATAAGTCAAATAACAATGTTTACTAGCTATTGTGTAGCCTGATAGCCCTCTGTCTTCCAAACAGGACTCTTCTTAAGCCATTGATTAAAAATCATTCTTTTGGGTTGATGCCAGATTCCTTTTCCTTCTGCAAAAAGACTATTCTAGATGATCTGTTACAGAAATAATCGTGTTTATGGGGTCTTTTTGAAACAATTCTTTCCAAAAACAGTAATTTCCTGCAGATTGACCTTGCTTGAACTATTTATTCTATGCGAAATCCTTTGTATGACTATAACCTTGTGCTTCTTAAATGACTAATCAAAGTAAAATGGAATGAAATAAAAATAAGGAACAAGATGAATTTATCCAAATTTCCAAAATTATTTGACACAGAGTAGTAAATCCAAAGTCATAGACTTATTTTTCAATTGCCAGGAAGTTGTTGAAATAAGATTGATAATGATTTTTAAATCCCTTGAAGGAATACAGTTTTACCTATTACACTGTATTTACTAAATGCCAGGATTGAAGCTAAAAGCTTATCTGGTGATAATATTATGACTTCTGAGTGCTTTTTTTGTTCTTATCATCAACAACAAATCTTTTTGAGTTCCTGCTGTATTCTGCCATGAAAACTTCAAGAGGTAGCAACCAAAAACTTTCTCCACTTTCAAGAGCAAAACAAGGAAGGAAATAATATCTGAAAGAACAATGTGTTATGAACTACAAGAAGCTTTAGGTCAGTATTTTTTCTAGGTAATCAATAATTTCAAAATAAGACTCAATCTTTTCTAAAATGATGGAATTTAAGTTGATGTGTTGCCTGTAATAAATTAAAATATTTTGCCAATTCAGGTGATATTTTTTCTTTTTGAATAAGAAAGAGAAATAATGAGTAATAAATGGAGATGGTATATTCTTTGCAAGTTACATGGAATCAAACTAATAAGAATTCATTCACTGATGCTGAATTGGTTATGCTAGAAATATCATTTTCACATTGTCTGTGAGAGTTTTAACTAATGAAAATATTGGGATAAAGTAGATGTTATTTTAAACCTAAAGAAATATATCTAGGGAAGGTATGTTCATATGACTTATTCAACTAATGGACAATATAATTTTAGCTTCTAAAAGGAAACTCTGAAAAGTAATATTAATGTGATGTTATTTATTGTAAGCATATTTTTATTAACATATACATATCAATATTATTATATCTTCTATTATTAAGCAACAAAATAGATGATGAGCTCACATGACTTTATCAGCATAAATTGCTCATTGATCAGAATATTTGATTCCAAATGACTCAGAAATAGTTACAGAGCATAAAAGTAATATGCAATTATCTGTTTTAATGTCATTATTTTGCATTTTGAGTGAGAGTTCCTAAGTGATACTGGCCCACCCCTTTGCTATCTTTACTCAGTATTACAACTGCTAACTCAGTACATGCTAAAATGTTTTCACTAAATAAGAAATTAAAACATAGTAACATACTATGTGCTGCACATCCTTAATTTCAAACAAATCCCCTTAATTGTCTAAAGAGCAACTACTCATCTCTATAATTAGTGTTTTTAATTACTTGTAAACTTAAATTTTGTATCATTTTTACAAGATATCTAAGATTATTATACTTTCAAAGATTACATATCCTTTTATCTTAGAAATGTAGATAGAACATCTCTACCTAAACCAGAAGATGGCTCCCTCTCTTAGGTTTGGGAATTATAAATGTTATTTAAACAGATGAGACTAATTTTCACTAGTCATCAAGGATAATATTTTGGCATTTAAGGATGTTAAAATAAAAATTAAAAAAAAAAGATGGTGCAAGTCATTATAACCCTACATTGCAATGGAATCATTATGTAGAGTTTTGGGGGATAACCTACTTAAACCCCTTATTTTACAAAAATGGAGGCCTAAGGATAAAAGGCAATTTCCTCAGTTCTACTAATCCTAGTAACTGTTGAAGCCAGACTACACTCTTAGTCGGTCCTTGATTTCATCTTCAAATTGACGTAAGAGGCTCTGGTTTACTGGGTTTAGAAGCTGTAAGATATATATTAATGTCTTCCTGTACTGACTGGTTTACTAAAAAGTTTGAGAAAAGTATGAAAGAAATGTAAAATATCAAACAAATAGAAAAGAAATTTCAGTGTTGCAAAGAAAAATCTGTCATAGGTACCCATTTCCTTTTCCAATTCCATTCCAACTTTGTTAAAGATTCTCGGTGAAAATGCTTAACTATCACTGGAAACCATGCTGTCTCTGTGGAGCTTATTTAATAAGTAAAAATACAGGGCAGGACTGCTGGGGATATATATTAATTTTGAAGTCAAGATACATAAGCATTTATGTCCCATACAAGAAACTTATGTTCTACTTCTCTGTGCTTCATTTTATGTCAATTTAGACTTCCACAATTGACTGAATGCCAAAAGGATGGAAATGCTAGACATAGAGGCAACTTTACAAGAAAGGGAAAGGAAAAGAAGTAAGACATTACTTAGTCTCTCAATCATTCCAACATATGGGAAACTTCCATCTTAAAACGCTGATGCAACTGATTAAATTTCCTTTGGCTGAGTTAACTATCCACTGATAATGTAGAAGATACAGCCTCAGTATGTCAATTATTTAAGAGAAATAGTCCATATAAAATTAAAATATACTGTCAAGATAACCAAGTTTTAGGTCCAACTACGTGTCATATTATGTGCTTTATAATACCTTATTTCAATATATGATTTAAAGTCTGTGTCTTTAAAGCAGCTATAGTGTCTTAATTGTGTTGTGTAAACCATGAGGCAACAACTTATTAATTTAGATGTTTACTTCTACTATTTCTTTCTGGATTTCAATATATAGCTAAATTTCACCCTTAATTATATTTAATAATGAAAATATAAATATTTTAGACATCGAAAACCTTCAGGTCTTGATTTTGAAAAGCATTTGAATAAAATTCCCTAATTATTCTCTCCTATGTCATTCTAAAGAAAAAGAAAATATTTTATAAATCAACATTTATCATACATGGTAAAAATAATAGGAAGGAAAATTACAAATAATCTGCCTCTCCAACTTCAGAATATTAAAAAACATAAGAATTGGATATAACTATCAGCCTGAAAAACCATGCCGTGTCTGCTAGAATTGGAATACAGAAAGGGATATATTAGAGAAAGAAAGAGAACATGAAATTATTTGAATTGAACTAATATTTAAAAGTTACTTTGGCTGTTTCAGTACTCTCACTATTCACCCTTTGTGTGTGTGTATGGTTTTTTTAGGTATATGTTATTCTTGAACTATTTTTTCAATAAATATATGATATTTTTATTGCTTCTTTGATGTTTAGTATAAAAATTGAGACTATGAGTTTGCTTTCAATTTCTGTGTATTTATTAATAATAAAATGTTCCTAAAATGTTGTTGCAGCTTATAAATTCTGCTTAGCAGTCATTTTCAAAACCCAAAAAGCAAGTACTTATAACTATACTCACGATTTAAATAAATCACAGGGATTTTCAACAAATATAACAGCTTTATATCACTATTTTTGACAAGCTAGAAACTATTACAACAAAGTCAACACGTAAAGAGGTGAATTGAAATGTTCCAAGAAAATACATTGTCTTCCTTTGCCTCTTGTAAATTCAGATCTGCCCTATGCCATCTTCAATGTTCAAAATTTAGGGGATAATAATTAAGTTCAAGGTCACTGCTTAGTATGTTCTGTAGAGCCAAAGGACCCCAGGTTAGGGCAAGCAAAGCATCTCACTGAGGGGGACAACCAGCCCACTGAAGAGTAATCTAAACCTTGGGGATGGCCTAACTCTAATCCAGTTACCTCTACACCAGGTAAATTTTTCTAACCACCTCTAGTGAGAAAAGCCAGAAACGAAAAAAGGAAGGCTCAAAGCCAAAATTGTATGGCTTCGTCTTTGTTATGTGTACTCAAAGTCAAAGCATTTTACCTAGTATTAGATTTGTTCAGTCATCTAAACCTTTATCTAATCCTGGTAAATGTTGCCCTTGAATGAAACTGTGAGTAAACTGTTCCTTATATACAAGATGAATCATTTGGACATTCTTTCTTTAATAAAGTGTGTTAAGAGTTTAGTAATAAGGATCATGATCAATAAAAACTTACATATTCTCACTATTTCAGATTTCCAATACCACATGACTAATTTATCTGTTTACATGTCCTCATTAGACCATGAATTGTTTAAAGGATCATATTTATATTTGTAAACTCAACATCAAATATTTATCTAGCAAGTGATCAATCACTACATGTTTGTTTTATAAATAAACTAATGAAATATAACAAATTTCCAAATGCTGATTATCATGGATATTGAGGGATATGATAGGATGCTCATATCCAAGCTTCTTATTTTTTATATATTTTTAAAAGATATTTAGGTTATATAAGTGTTACATAAAAAATATAGGGGATTCCCATATGCCCCACTCCCCACACCACCCACATTTACCCACATTAACAGCATCCTCCATTAGTGTGGTACATTCATTGCAATTGATGAACACATATTGGAGCATTGCCACTGAGCATGGATTACAGTTTATGTCGTAGTTTACTCCAAGCTTCTTTAACTATTTCCTTAGAAAAATGAAATAAAATATTCTGATGGGATATAGGCACCAATCAAGTTTATGGCATATTAATTTGCCTTATGCCTATGTCCTTTCTTAGTAGAGTTATATTACTGTTTTAGTTTCCAAATCTGCTCGAGCAAATACTGTGAAATAGGTCAGGTTAAGCAATGGGCATTTAACCACTCACGGTTTGAGGACAGGGAAAAGTACAAATCACGGCATCATCAAGTAGATGCTCATCTGCCTGAAGACTGTGGCATCCTGGGGCTTGCGATACCAGGTGCTTAGTGTGTCACATGGCAAGGCATATGGAGTCTCCTGGTCTCTCTGTTCTCTTCCAGGCTCTGTTGAATTTCAGCTTCTTGCTTCCTGTGGCTTTCTCTCTCTCTCTCTGAATTTTACTCCATTTATATAGGACTCCAATAATAGGTGTTAAGACCCACCCTTAAGATGGGCCATACCTTAACTGAAGCGGCCTCATGAGAAGGTCCTACCTAAAATGGGTTCACACCCATAGGAAAGGATTAAGTTTAAGAAGGTTTTTTCTGGGGTGCATACAGCTTCAAAGCCAACACAAGTACCTTTTCTAGACAGGCAAAATTATCAACATTTAAATTTGCAGCTTTCCTGATTATGTAATATGATTTAGACCAAATATTATTACCATTGCAATTGTTGAATTGTTTTATTGATTTTCTCCAAATTTCCTGCAACCCTATCACATCATATTTTTAATATCAGTGAAACTATTTGTAAACAGTGTGATCCTCTGATTTGCTATTTTCTCATTGGAAAGAAAAGCAGGAAGAATATTCTCTCAGACAATTCTGCTTAGTTCTTTTTGAGGCTATAATGCATTTATAAACATAGCAGAGATGGAAGCTGCCAGCGCACTCTGCAAGAAGGGCTTGATGCACAGGAACCATGGGGACATATAAAAAGCAAGCAACTGAGAGATTTACTAACATTTGGAAAATGTTTCCTTGGTAACAGGTTCATACTTCAGGGATTTATTTTGAAAGCCACCTGGAGTATTTCAAACATTTTAATCTTTTTACCTAGAGAGTTTCAACAGGATATGTGCATCTTTTAATTTTTTCCCCAAAGTTTAACTTAGAATACAGTTCGTGTTGTTCAGTTCCACGTATTTTTTAAAATTTTTATTCTAGTAACATATATTCAACCTAAAATTTCCCCTTTCCCACATTCATATATATAATTCTGTGCTTTTAATTACATTCACAACGTTATGCTTCCAAGACCACCATCCATTACTAAAACTTTCCATCATCTCAAATAGAAGCAATGTACCAATTAAGCCTTAACTCCCTATTCCCCGTCCCCTACCCGTCCCCTGGCAACCTGTATTCTAGATTCTGGCAGTATGGGTTTGGTTATTCTAATTATTTCATAACAGTAAGATCATACTACATTTGACCTTTTGTGTCTGGCTTATATTTCATTCAACATGATGTCTTCATCCATGTTGTCACACGTATCAGAAACATTTCTTTTTACAGAATTTGGCTAGAGTTGCTGACGGTGATTCTAGTTGAGTTCAGTTCTTTGTTTCTCTTCTTGAAACATTCATCTCAGAGCAAAAACTGTGTTGAAAGCCTTAAATTAATTTATACCATTTGCTAATTTTTCCTAATTTTTAATTCCTTTGTGCCAAGCACATTTTTTCTTAGTTGACTTTTTCATGTTGTTTTCATGTAAACTTTTATTTTCTCATTCAATGTCCTACATACTGAGACTATTCCATCATTCACTTGTTCTGTCTTTTCTGATTTAGGATATTATTTCTAAGAAGATACATGAAAACATGAAATCTTTGTAGTGGTCATATCGTGAGCAACATGGCAATAAAAGGCAAGGAGATTAAAAACAATTTAAAAGATTGAATCAAAAAAATTAAATTATAAAGTTCATAAAAACATTAAAACCCAAATTAACCTGTAACCAAGTAATAAGAAGTCTTAATTAAGGGGGAAAAAATTGAATTTGCTTTCCTGGATTTAGTACTCAAGAGGAAAAGTAAATTAAGCATTTATATTTGCTGGGAGATCTGTATTCACCCTAAAGTTTTTACAGAAATCATCTAATGTTTGCAATTGTACCTTCTTTCTATAGAATTAACCTTTTTGACCTTTGATTATAAATTGGGGCCCAGGCTTTAAGGCTCAGAACACAAGGCTTATATGACTAGTTTTGTTTTAAATCGATATGATCTGCTTAATATGTATTTAATCTAAATTTTAAAAATATGCTCTCATTATATATAAAACACAAAAGACATCATCTGAAATTAGCAATGTATACTTTGCATCTTAATTAAGGAATACCATTTTATCTAATCATCGTCTCCCATAAATCACTTCTCAGATGAAATATAGGGAAACAAATGAGTAATGCCCCAGTTATAACTGAAGGTGAAAGAGTCAGGAAAGTCTTGAGTGACCTCTAATACTTCAGTTGTATCATTATACATCCTCTTCTTTTTTTTGCTTGATTTAGTGTTTCTTTTTTGTTGTTGTTGACCATCTTCCTTACTGGTTTGGGAGTTTTTCCTGCTAGAACCCTTCGCTGTAGTTCATTGTTAACTTCCATTTCTATCCTCAAAAGCTCAAGATCCTGAGATTTTGCTTTGTCCCTTCCAACCTCATAGCCTTAAAAACGTAGCATGGTAATATTTGTAGAGTGCTATTAATGTGATTTTTCTCTTTTGTGTTTCCTTTTACTTGCCTCATTCCTTTATCAAAGGCATTATTCTGGCACAAGGTGGTTTATTTTTATTTGCTTATAAAAGCAACTTTCAATTTCTTCTCTGTGCAAAGAGGTCTTTCCGTTTTTAATTTCCACTGTTGAATTTGCTGTTTGCTGCCTTACACTTCTCTGCTGTGGCTTTATTTCCCTTTCACAGGAAGGGTTTTTCACGTAAATTTAGTGATTTCTCTCTTTCACATGGTTTCTCTTCCCTATAAATCTGTACTTGTTTTCTTTCTTTTCTCTTTTCCAAGCAGGATAGAATATCAAAGAGGTCATGACTGAATATCAAAATATTGTCTACTTTCATCTTCCTTGTTATTTAAAGTGTTCCCTATTAATTATCTCAGTCCCCTTACTAGAGGTGTTAAATAATAGTTTTAAACATTTTTTGACATTTGCACCTTTTCGGTTTGCTTTCTCCTAAGGCAGAGTTTCTAAAATTTGTTTCAAGGCAAATATAATGATTTTGAGAGGTCAGTCAGGCATCTCTGACTTTTTTCCTAAGTATTTAGATAATTTTGGTATGTAAAGTTTTCCAACATAGTCTAATATAACTTCCTCAATGAATAATTGATAGTTATGCTGAGTGTCAGAAGACATATGCAATGATAGCATTGTTGCATTTGTTTTAATAACGAAATTGAACTATCAAAATATTTCTTTGATTTGAATTTATTTTAAAGTAACTGGCAGAAATTGGAATATTTATACAACAATATAATAAGATTTTTCAATACCACTGTTTTGTGTGTGTTACAACCTGGTTAAAAAAGGAAAAAACTGAATTTCCCTCTTTTTATTAAAAAAGTGAAAATGTTTCAATATATTTTTATCTAAATTAAAAACAGTTTTAATAGATCCTCTAATTTTTGGCAAATATTTAGAAACTAATACAATAAATGAGACTTGTGACCTTAAGTTTTTAGATTCCAATTGGGAGGCACATACTGTAGAATAAACCTTCACACTAACCTTCATGGTCCTTACCCCAAGTCTAAAACTGAAATACTTATTCTAAAATAAGAGGAAAAATATTTTTTTGTTGTCTTTCATTACCCTAAATGTAATTGATGATCCAACTTGTAAGTGACATTATTCTGAACACTAAAATGATTTATAAAATGACAGAGTCCTTGTTCTCAAGGAACCCATAATTTAAAGAAACAATTATAAACAATATAAAATATGTACATGCATAAATTCATAATTCTTGGATAAAGAGAATAATTTACCTATGATGTGATGAAATATGGTAAATACACTTATTAAAATACTTTAAAGGACGGGCTAATAAAAACCATAGCAACGCCATACTATGAGATTGTTAAATAGTATCACTGAATCCTTGGATAATATCCAAATAAAACCTGATATCTATATAATGCGGGTTGTAAACAAATGCAAAGAAAAACTGCCAATAGCACAATCCAATTCTCTTACATTCTCCTTCAGAAAAAGGAGAATATTTATTGTAATTTCATGACATTCATTACAGAGAATTTTTTATTTACAGTATAAAGTGATGACATTAGTATTAGAAGTAAGCTGTTAGAGAATAAAACCTCATTCTATGACATTGTAAATTCCACTAGGGAGAGAAAATGTTCTCTTTTCCTAGTTTTATCCCCAGATCCTGGACATAGTAGGTGCTATGTTAATAATGATTGAAAGAATTAATAAATAATCAAGAAATGTAAAGAACACCAACTACAAAGCAGTGCAATCTGGGCAAGCACACAACAAATAGGAACAATTACTGTTCATGAGACAGTGCTCTAGAAGATGACAAAACTAAAGAATCAGATGTGGTCACTCCTCGAAGCCATATACATTCAGGGACAACTGGAACATATGAGAGTATGTGGCTTTGCGTCAAAGAAAGAATGCAGATGTTAACCAGGTGGTGCTATAATCACAGGGTATATGAGAAGTTATGTACTTCAAAAGTGAGAGCAGCAACTCTGAGCTCTGGTTGTTACAAAAGACTTTCAGGATCTGATAGAGCCTTAAGTTCTTGAAAAATGGAAAGTTAAGGAAAGTAGTGTTTAGTGAGCCTTTATAAGACATCAAGGTCTTTCCTAGAAATTTTGCAGGTCTTCTCATTTCAGTCACAACAGAAACTATGGAGTAGTATTTTTATGCACAGTTTACACATAACTGAGGTAAATGTACTGAGCTTTTACTGACAGGAAATGGGAAATCATGATTTGAACCTAGGTCTGTGGTTCGCAAGCCACTCCTCACAGTTGTCAAACAGCTGAAGAGAAGGGGTGGGCCACAGAAAATATCTTCCATAAAAGGATGAGAACTAGCAAATGCAAAGGAAGGAAATGTGGAAGGCATGCTTAAGGGTGAATAAGTGGGCCGATCAAGTTAAGGATTAAAGAAAAATAGGATCTCATAGCAATATCTCCATGTTCACATACATTTATACATTCATCCATTTACCCACAAAATGTTTATTGTCTACTATCAGGCGCATTCTAGCCATTTAGAAACATTATTTTTAAAAGTCAGGTCCTCCTAGTTGGAGGAGACAAACAAGATATAATAAACACAGTAATAAACTGTGTAGTCTTTTAAAGGTGATAAGGACTTGGAGCATTTGAAAGCACAGCTCTAATCTTATCCTTCCCCTTACTCAACATATTTAATCGTTCCCTGGAGACAACAGAGTAATGCCCTAACTTCTGAGCATGTTTTCAAGGCTCGCTATGAGTAACCCCAACCACATTACACCTCCCTTTACTCCACCTCCACACACACCCTGAAAACAATTCATACCAGGACACTTGACAACCTGCCAAAATATCATACAAAAATTTGCTCATATTGTTTCCTCCACCTTGGATGATATTGGCCTACCTCATTTTATTGAAACTTTAGCCATCCTTTAAATTCCACTTCAAATATCAATGCTTTTTCTTAGTCTCTTCATTTTCTGTTTATATTAATATCTGTCTCCCTAAACAGGGAATCAGTTCCCCTGTAAGTGAGTTGGTAGCGGTGGGTGTAGATCAGATTTTGAAGGCTTATAAAGACCCCTCTTAGGCATCTAGGTATTTACCTCCTGCATATAACATGATATGGCTGACATTTATTTCTTTGTGCTTTATAACTATATATTTACATGGAGGATGAAAACTTATAAAGTCAAACATATTCCACTGAATACAATCCAAAAATAAGTAATGGGAAAATAAGTAATAAAATACCTATCTGGAGGAGCGTTATATAATAAAACCGAATTATATGATTCCTCAAAGCTTGCGAGAAAAAAAATAAGCAAGCAAGAAAATGTCAAAATTAATACATAGAATTCCAACAATGTTTAAACTATTGAACTCCTCATGATGCACCCCCTCACAAGTGATTTAACCATAATCCACTTACATGAACACTATCCTTTTGCTCTCCCTCTCAGAATTAGAGAATTTCTTCCACTGTTCTATTAAAAGCATACAAAACACAAGTCTGTAACAGATACCCTGGGAATTGATTAGTACACACTGCCATGGAAACTCCAAAGAAAGGAAAAGGAATGTGACTCTCCAGACTATGTTAAAATTCTCCCTCTGCATATACAGAGACCCAGCCATCTGCTGCCGCTGTAATGGAAGAAGACTCTGACATTTGGACAAAGGCTTATTTCCATATTTGGAAAACCACCCTTTAAGCTAATGAGAAAGTTCATTAAAATCATTGAGCTTCATAGTTTTGATTTCAGAAGTACTTCCTTGTATTCTCCTTCTTTTATTTATACCCAACATTATAGGGTAAGAAAAGTGGAATAGGGGAAAGGGCAAGCGTGAAAGATTTTCAAGGAAAGATATAAATGAAGATAATATTTCAAGTAATCAAACTAGAAATACTGGTCAATGATGATGATCATGTATCGTATATGATACATATATCAATATTCTTATTCTTATATTTATTTCTTAGTTCTTTTACTTATAATGTGTGCTTTTTTCTTTCAATAGTTACTGATACATATTAATAAAGCATAAATTCATCCAAAGAGTACAATCAATGGTATATGGTGTAATCACATATATAAGCATTCATCACCCCAAGCAATCCCAGAGCACTTTCATTATTCCAATAATAATAAACAAAAAACAAACGAAACTCATCACCTCTCAATCTTTCTATGCCTTGCCTGCAGAACATAGCTGCTATTCTTTTTTCTTCTCTCTAGTATGTTTGTATTTATATTTTGTAAAAACAGTCTTATATATGCAATATCACCCACATTCATGTTTTACATGAAGTTTTACTATTTTACATAGTCCCATGTTACAGTTTTTACCTTTCCTTCTAGTAATGTACGTGACCTTAGACCTTCCCTTTTAACCACTGTCATACCCATACAGTGCTAGTTACAAATACCATGACATGATTTCACCATTTCTATTCATTTCCAAAGACTTACAAACAGCCTTTTTAACAATTCTGCACGGATTAACCCTCAGCTTCCCATTATCTACCCTCCTATTTTTTGGTGAACTATATTCTAATTATTAACTCCATGAGTTTACACAGTATATTTAGTTCATAGCACAATCATACATTATTTGTCTTTTTGTATCTGGCTTGCTTCACTCAACAAAACATCCTCCAGGTTCATCCATCCTGTCACATGCTTCACAACTTCATTTCTTCTTACCGCTGCATAATATTCCATCGTGTGTATACACCACAGTTTATCCATTCTTCAGTTGATGGACACCTGGATTGTTTCGACCTTTTGGGTATGGTGACTAATGCCACTATTAACATCAGTGTGCAGATGTCTGTTTGTGTCTCTGCTCTCAGTTCTTCTGGGTATATACCTAGTAATGATATTGCTAGGTCACACGGCAAGACTCTATTCAACTTCGTTAGGAACTGCCAAACAGTCCTCCACAGTGGCTGTACCAGTCTACGTTCCCACCAACAGTAAGCATTCCTATCTCTCCACATGCTCTACAACACTTACAGTTTTCCGACTTTTTAATAACGGTCAGACTAATAGGTGTGAAGTGATACCTCATTGTAGTTTTGATTTGCATTTCCCTAACCACTAGTGATGTTGAACATTTGTTCATGTGTTTCTTCACCATTTGTATTTCTTCTTTGGACAATTGTCTTTTCAAGGTTTTTGCCCATTTTTTAATTGGGTAGTTTGTCTTTTTATTGTTGAGTTGTATGATCTCTTTTTATATCATGGATATTAAACCCTTATTGGATACGTAACTGCTAAATATTTTCTCCCATTGAGTTGGCTGCCTTTTCACTCTTTTGACAAAGTCCTTTGAGGTGCAAAAGCATTTAATTTTGAGGAGGTCCCATTTATCTATTTTTTCTTTTGTTGCTTGTGCTTTGGGTGTAAGGTTTAAGAAGCTACCGCCTACCACAAGATCTTGAAGATGTTTTCCTACATTTTCTTCTAGGATTTTTATGGTTGTCACTTTTATATTTAGGTCCTTGATCCATTTTGAGTTAGTTTTTGTATACGGTGTGAGATAAGGGTCTTCTCTCTTTCTTTTGGATATGGATATCCAGTTCTCCCAGCACCATTTGTTGAATAGACTGTTCTGGCCCAGCTGGGAGGGCTTGACAGCCCTGACAAAAATCACCTGACTGTAGATATGAAGATCTATTTCTGAGTTCTTGATTCAATTCCATTGGTCAATGTGTCAGTCTTTATGCCAGCACCATGCTGTTTTTACCACTGTAGCTAGTTAATATGCTTTAAAGTCAGGAAGTAAGAGTCCTCCAACTTTGTTTGTTTTTAAGATCTTTTTGGCTATTTGGGCCCCTTATCCTTCCAAATAAATTTGATAATTGGTTCTCCCACTTCTGCAAAAAAGGCTGTTGGGACTTTTATTAGGATTGTGTTGACTCTGTAAATCAGGTTGGGTAGAACTAACATCTTAATGATATTTAGTCTTCCCAAGTCATGAACATGGAATGTCCTGCCATTTATTTAAGTCTTCTTCAGTTTCTTTTAGCAATGTTTTGTAGTTTTCAAAATACTGGTCCTTTATGTCCTTGATTAAGTTCATTCCTAAATATTTGATTGTGTTAGTTGCTATAATAAATGGAATTTTCTTCTGATTTCCTCCTCAGCTTATACATCAGTGGTGTATAGAATTACTATTGAATTTTGCATATTAATCTTGTATTCTGCCATGTTGCTGAACTCGTCTATTAGTTCTAGTAGATTGTTTTGGATTATTCTGGAGATTATAGACATAGGATCATATCATCAGCAAATAGTGAAAATTTTACTTCCTCCTTTCCTATTTGGGTGGTTTTTATTTCTTTATCTAGC
Source organism: Cabassous unicinctus (assembly GCA_029593785.1). Taxonomy (NCBI): domain Eukaryota; kingdom Metazoa; phylum Chordata; class Mammalia; order Cingulata; family Chlamyphoridae; genus Cabassous; species Cabassous unicinctus. The sequence continues at coordinate 41,051 of JAQZBX010003158.1, forward strand.
CTAATTTCTCTAGGAAGAACTTCTAGCACGATATTGAATAACAATGGGGACAGTGGGCATTCTTGCCTTGTTTCTGATCTCAGCAGGAAAGCTTTCATTCTTTCACCATTGAGTGCTATTCTATCTGTAGTTTTTCCATATATGCACATTACCATATTGAGAAAGCTTCCTTCTATTCATATCTTTTGGAGTATTTTTATCAAAAAAAGTATGCCATATTTTGTCAAGTGCCTTTTCTGCATCAATTGAAAGAATCATGTGATTTTTCTTCTTCAATTTATCAATATGGTTTATTATATAAATTGATTTTCTTGTGTTGAACCACCCTTGAATAACTGTGATAAAGCTCACTTAAGTGTTATGTTTAATTCTTTTAATGTGCTTTTGGATTCTGTTTGTAAGTATTTTGTTGAGGATTTTCCATCTATATTCATTAGAGATATTGGTCTGTAATTTTTGTGTTTTTTTTTAGTATCTTTTTATGGTTTTGGTATTAGAGTGATGTTAGCTTCATAGAATGTGTTTGGTAGCATTGATTTCTGTTCAATTTTTTGGAAGAGCTTGAGCAAGATCGGTATTAGATTATCTTTGAATGATTGGTAAAATTCACCATGAAGCCATCTGGGAGGTTTTTGATGACTATTTCAGTCTCTTCACTTGTGATTGGTTTGTTGAGGTTTTCTATTTCTTCTAGGGTCAATGTAGGTGGTTTGTGTGTTTCTAAGAATTTGTCCTTCTCCTCTACGTTGTCTAGTTTTTTAGCATACAGTTATTCATAGTATCCTCTTATGAGCTCTCTTATTTCTGCGGGGTCAGTGGTAATGTTCCCCTTCTCATTTCTGATTTTATTTATTTGTGTCTTCTCTCTTTTTTCTTTGTCAGTCTAGCTAAGAGTTTGTCGATTTTGTTGTTCTTCTCAAAGAACAAACTTTTGGTTTTGTTGATTCTATTGTTTTTTTATTCTCAATTTCATTTATTTCTGCTCTGATCCTCAATATTTCTTTCCTTTGGCTTGGTTTAGGATGTTTGCTGCTCTTTTTCTAGTTCCTCCAGGTGTGCAGTTAGATCTTCATTTTTAGCTCTTTCTTCTTTTTTAATGTAAGCACTGAGGGCTTTCAATTTCCCTCTCAGGACTGCCTTTGTGGCGACCCATAGGTTTTGATAGATTGTGTTCTCATTTTCATTTGTTCCAAGATATTTGCTGAATTCTCTTGCAATTTCTTCTTTGACCCACTAATTATTTAAGAGTGTGTTGTTTAATCTCCATATATTTATTAATTTTCCCTTTTTCTATCATCTATTATTGATTTCCAGCTTCATTGTGTTATGATCAGAGAAAGTGTTTTGTATAATTTCAATCTTTTTAAATTTATTGAGATTTGTCTTGTGACCCAACATATGGTTTATCTTGAAGAAGGATCCATGAGCACTTGAAAAGAAAGTATATCTTGCTGTTTGGGGGTGCATTTCTCTATAGACGTCTGTTAGATCTAGCTCATTTATCATATTATTTAAGTTCTCTGTTTCTTTATTTATCTTCTGTCCAGATGTTCTATCTAATACTTAGAGTGGTGTATTGAAGTCTCTAACTATTATTGCAGAGACATCTATTTCTCCTTTCAGTTTTGCCAATGTGTGCCTCATGCATCTTGGGGCACTCAGGTTGGGGTCATAAATACTTAGTATAGTTATTTCTTCTTGTTGAATTTCCTCTTTTTTTAATATATAATGACCTTCTTCGTCCCTTATAACACTTTTGCATTTGAAATATATTTTGTCCAATATTAGTATTGCTACTCCAGCTTTATTTTGGTTACTGTTTGCATGGAAAACCTTTTGCCAACCTTTCACTCTTAAACTGGTTATGTCCTTATATATGAGGTGGGTCTCTTGTAGACAACATATAGATGGCTCATATTTTTTTATCCATTCAATCAGTCTATGTCTTTTGATTGGGGAGTTCAATCTATTAACATTCAATGTTTTTACTGTAAAGGCATTACTTACCTCACCCATTTTGTCCTTTGGCTCTCTGTTGTCATACCATTCTATTGTCTGTCTTCTTATCCTTTAGTTTCCCCTTCTTAATACTTTTCATTTCTAAACTCTTCTCTTAATGTCTTGCCCTTGTTTTTTCCTTTCAGGCTGCAGCACTCCCTTTAGTATGTCTTGTAATTCAGGTCTTTTGGTAACATATTCTATCAGTCTTTGTTTGTCTGTGAAGACTTTAAAGTCACCCTCATTTTTGAAGGACAGTTTTTCCAGACACAGAATTCTTGACTGGCAGTTTTTCTCTTTCAGTACCATAAATGCAACATACCACTTTCTTCTCATCTCCATGGTTTCTGATGAGAGGTTGGCACTTAATCCTATCAAGTTTCCCTAGTATGTGATGCTTTTCTTTTCTCTTACTGCTTTTAGAATCCTCTCTTTATCTCTGATATTTGTTCTTCTGAATAGTAGGTGTCTTGGGGTAGGTCTATTCGGATTTATTCTGTTTGGGGTATCTTGTCCTTCTTGGATATTGATATTTATGTCTTTCATAAGGGTTGGGAAGTTTTTAGTCATAATATTCTTTCTGCCCCTTTTCCATTCTCTTCTCCTTCTGGGACACCAATAATGTGAAAGTTTGTGTGTTTTGCATTGTCACTCAATTTCCCGAGACCCTGTTCCATTTTTTCCATTCTCTTCTCTTTCTATTCTCCTGTTTTTTCTAGTTCAGATGTTCTGTCTTCAGAATCACTAATTCTGTCTTCAAGCAATTCAAATCTGCTCTTATGTGTTTCTAATGTATTTTTAATCTTATCCATCATGTCTTTCATTCCCATAAGATTGGTTACTTTTCTTTGTAGGCTTTCATATTGTTCTTTATGCTCTCCCAGTGTCTTCTTAATATCCTTTATTTCTTTAGTCATATTTTCTTTAAATTATTTGAAGTCATTTAGGAGAGTTGTGTGATTATAACTGATTAACTGTCTTAAATCCTATATCATTTCAGGATATTTGCTTAGTTCCTTTGGCTGGGCCATCTCTTCCTGTTTCCTAGTATGGCTGGTAATTTTTTGCTGATGTCTAAGCATCTGAATATGTTGGTGAATTTACTCTGATGGCCAATTTCTCTCTCTTACCAATTGTTTTTTTTTCATGGCTCTTCTTTGATATTTGGTTCAACTTATTCTAAGTCTTTCAAATTGCCTGGCTCGAGTTATCAGAATTGGGCCAGCGCCTCACTAGTGGGGTGCAGATTTTCTCACAAAGGTAGGATACAGAGAGAACTGAGACCAGTTTTTGTCCCTGCAATTTCCAGACCGGCCACAGATGGTGCTCGTCAATGCACCTTTCCATGGAGGTGTTTCAGTCTTGGCTTTCCTGTGTTCCTGTGTTGAATCTCCAGATCAGAGATGCAAAGTGGGCTCTGCTGGCCAAATTCACTGAAGAAAAGCACCCCGAGCCCCCCTCCCTTTTTCCTTGAAACAACTGACAGGGAGGAAGATGTCTCTTCCCCTCTCAGTTGGCTGCAGTGAGCAAGCCAGGGTTTTTACCCCAGCTTAAAATCTTGGGTGTGGGGGAGGGGAACCCTTCCCAGCCACTGTGGGGACTTGGTAACTCATGTTTGTTGTTTTGGCTTCTTCATCTCTCTGTCCCTTACACTCCTGGGAGTTGTGAAGTACTGTCCTGGTTTGCTGACCCCGAAAGCAGGTCCCTAGGATAGCTTTTGGCTCTTTCTCCATTGTTTTATGGAGAGCATTGAGCTCTGCCTGCTAGTTCTATGCCATCTTCCCATAATTCCCCTATAATATGTTCTTAATAACTGAACTATGATAAATGGGATAAATGGGAGCAGCATTCAGGAAGAAACAGGACTCCATGAGGGATGGGGGGATAGTCAAAAGCCCAGAAGATGCTGATATTAAATGTAATTGAAGTCTATTTTAAAAGGGGGTGGTGTGGGAAAGAATGAACCTAGGCAGGAAAGCAGGAAAGCTGGGAGGAAAGAAGGAAGGTAGGGAAGGAGGGAGAGAGAAAGATAGGAAGAAAACAATATCTTGGCAGTGAAAATTATTTAAGTATTTTGGTGTTTTGTTTTCAATATTTGCCATAATATTTCCTGTTAATGGTTAATAAGAAAATATAAAACAAACATTAAAAGGCAGTAGATGAAGAACTATGAGACCAAGCAAAACAAGCTGTTTATTAACAATAAAATACAGGGGAAAGACAACATTAATATGTTAATATGTTTAAATAAGAAGCAAAAAAAGAACAATTGATTTTTTTGTGTGTTAAAGCTACATGTCTTTGATGGTTAATTTCATGTGTCACCTTGGCTAGATTATGGTGTTCAGTCATTTGGTCAAGCAAGCAATGGTCTGGTTGTTACTGTGAGAGTATTTCATAGATTTAATTCATTAACCAATTGGTTACATCTATAATCAATAAAGGAGATTGCCTTCATCAATGAAAGAAGTCTCATCTCATCAACTGAAGGCCTTACAGGGAGAATTGATGATTTTAGCAGTCAGAAAGAAAAATTTCTATCTCTACCTTAGCCAGCCAATTTTTCCTGGGGAATTCATCACCATCTTCATTGGTGTTCCCAACTTGTGGCTTCGCCTAGGTAATTCATCGTCACCTTCACTGAGTTTCCAACTTGCAGCCTGCTCTACAGAATTCGGACTTGCTAATCCCCATGGTTGTGTGAGCCAATTCCTATGATAAATATCTTAATTGATTCTGTTTCTGTGTTGATTCTGTTTCTCTGGAGAACCCAGACTAATATAGATTTCAGTGCTGAGAGTAAAAGCTGTCTTAGTTTTCCAAGCGCAAAAACAAATATCATAAAATGAATTGGCTTAAACAATAGGAATCTATTGACTCACAGTTTTGAGGCTAAGAGAAGTTCAAAACCAGAGGTATCAGCAAGACGATGCTTTCTTCCAGAAGACTGTGGCACTCTTGGCTGGCAGCCAACAATCCTTGGTCCTTGGCTTTTCTTTCACATGGCTATGTCTTGTGCTTTCTCTTTCAGTTCCACTGACTTCCAGCATCTTCCTGTGACTTTCTCTCTCTTTGTCCAAATTTCATTCTGCTTATAAATGACTCAAGTAATCCAGATTAAAGTCCAACCTGATTCAGTTAGGCCACCTCTTAACCGAAGTAACATATTGAAGAGATCTTATTTACAATAGTGTCATACCATCCAGAATGTGGACCAAGATCATGAACCTGGATTACACAATTCAATCTACCATGCCTCTCAAATAATCTGTCTCTATCCTAGACTTTATTTATATTTGAGTTCCAAGTGGCTACAGGTCATTCGCAATTGAATTGTTCACTGTTTCAAATTCGACATATCTGAAACTATGCCTCATGTTACTATTTCATTTCCAAACTTTCTTGCAGTCTTTTCATAATGCCATTATCCTAGTTGTCCAAGATCCAGTTACTATAATAAATCTCTTTAGTTATATCCCAATCCTGCTGGTTCTGCTTCTCTGGAAAACCCTAACACAGTGTCCAATTCTGAACTGGCATAAGG